>PVHT020000026.1:3423680-3449220 GCA_004024745.2 Catagonus wagneri
CCCACTCTTGGGCATATATCCAGACAAAAATTTCCTGGAGAAAGACACTTGCACACGCATGTTCACTGCAGCACTATTCACAATAGCCAAGACATGGAAACAACCCAAATGTCCATCGACAGATGAGTGGATTAGGAAGATGTGGTATATATACACGATGGAATACTATTCAGCCATAAAAAAGGATAAAATAATGTCACTCGCAGCAACATGGATGGAATTAGAAACCCTCATACTGAGTGAAGCAAGTCAGAAGGAGAAAGACAGATGTCATATGAAATCGCTTATAACTGGAGTCTAAAACACTGCACAAATGAACATCTTAACAGAAAAGAAAATCACGAACTTGGGGAATAGACTTGTGGTTGCCAAGGGGGCGGGGGAGGGGTGGGGGAGGTGTGGGAGGGAATAGGGATAACTAGTGCTTTAATGATGGAATAGCAAGGAGCTCCAACTGTATTGCACGGGGAACTATATCTAATCACATGTGACAAATCCATATATGTACATGTAATCGGGTCACCACATGGTGCATTTGGAAAATCTGACAGAAATCTGTAAACCAGCTATAATGCAAAAATAAAAAAATAAAAAATAAAAAAAATTAAAATTTAAAAAAATGGGTTTGAGATCAAGGTTTTCTCCTTCAAATAAAAGCTTTACAAAGGATAAGAACTATCTTTTTAAGATGTAAATTTAGCTAATTATTCTCAGTGATGCTAAACATATCCCTTTGCATGCATGCCATCAGATGAGAACTGGAATGAACCAGGAACTACATAAAATCTACTATCACCCTCTTCCTTGATTATATTGACTGGCTAGGCAAAGTAAGGCCATTTCTTCTAAAAGAATATGTGCAAGTGTTAGAGCAGCCTAGCCTTCAGCCAAACGGCCTTAACAGCTCCATGCAATGTACAGTCTGGAAACTGAGGAAGATAAACCTGATCAAAAGCCAGTTTCCAGTTTTCTCCTGCTTCTGCCATAAGCTCCCAAAAAAGAATGATGGAATTGTTGTTGCTCATTGATATTCATTGAGGTTTTTATAGGGAATTCTTTCCCTACATGATGTACAATTCTTCCTTAAGAAACCAGACAACCAGCACTACCATATATGAACAGAAGTTATTAAAAATGTATCTAAAGAAGAGAAAAAGAGGTCTACTTTTCTACACAATTAATACTGGGATCAAAATTAACTTTGATCGGTTTCTGGATAAAAATCTGAAAGTTGATATTAAAAATTTTATGCATATTTGTAAAATTATATTGAGATTTTGATCTATGCATTTATGATTGAAAGCTAATTATAAGCTTTGTTATTGTTTTATACTTTTTGTTGGCATGTTGACAGGAATATCAAAGATATGTTTACAGTGTTTTTTTAATATTACAGTGGATGTTCTGTTCTTAAAATAGCAATAGCTCATTTATGGCTGAAATGAAATATTCACGGGCAAGCTTTTGCTGAAGTGTAGTCTGTTTCTTAATTCTGTGTTTCAAAAGGTGTTTCACCTCAGAGGAAATAAATGATAATGGTGGAAAAAGAAAATCTGGGAAAGTAGAAGTTCTATCTATCTGAATCTGCCATGTGTAGGTTATTTCTATTTCACATCTAATGTTGCAATCACTTATAAAGAAAATTGATGAAAGAGAGGATCTCTAAGGCATAGTGATAAATGGTGCCCACTTGTTTTTAACATACCTGAGATTCGGCAGTACTTTACCCTATTTTTTCCTTACTTGACAAAGATAAAATGTAATAGTTATAAAATTGGCCTTCATTTCTCATTTATTAAGCTTTCTGCTATTCAATAGGTATAGTGTAGTAAAAGAACACTACATTGAAAGCCAGAAGACCTGGATGCTGTTACTTATTAGTAGTGAAACTTAAAGAAAGTGAAATAAAGTCTATTTGCTTCCTTACTTGTTAATTGGAACTAATAATACTTGTCCTGCCTTTCTTGCAGGGCATCTTTGAAACTCAAATGTGATCATAGTATATATACATATTTAACACACATATATTAAAGATTTACTTTAAAAATACACAGTGTGATATAATTTATCACACTAAATATAAAGTATTTAGAGATGGTTTGTTACACATACTAAATCATATTTATTACATGGATTCTCAATTCTGAAAGAATTAGAAAAAAAATATGGCCATAGTTAAAAATCTATTGCACATAAAAGAATCTTGTTGCTTTTTTATTCCTACTCTCAGGTTTTTGCCTATGTTCTGACTTCCACCCACAGCCCCACTTCCTCCTACACAGAAACGTAGCATACTTTAATTACCTACAATCTCACCATGAATTTGTTCTTGTTTAATGTCATGTATTTATAGCCTAAATCACACTATTTTGTACTTAATTTTTCCCCAATATTTCTATGAATATTAGCATTTTCTCCCAAAATGGAATAATCACTTTTTGGAATTATCAATTCCTTGAGGTTGAAAATTATGCCTTTAAAATATAGTGCCTAAAAATTAATGAGCTTGTACTCTGTTTTAAGTGCTTTATCTATATCAGTTCATTTAATGCTTACAATTGCCCTATGAGGTAGGTACCATTATTATCACTGTTTTGCTGATTTAAAAACTTAGGCACAAAGAGGTTAAGTAATTTACACAATGTTAAACAGCTGGTAAGCATCAGAAACTGGGTTCAAATCTAGACAATCTGACTCCAGAGCTTCTAAATTCTTAATTTGCTATGCTATTCTGCTGGGACTTTAAATATCTTCAAAATATAAGGAGTAGGAACAAGTGTTTTTCCTTTTTTTGGGGGGGGGTCGCACCCAAGGCATATGGAGGCTTCCAGGCTAGGGGTCTAACCAGAGCTGTAGCCACCGGCCTACGACGCCAGATCACAGCTCATGGTAACGCCGGATCATTAACCCACTGAGTGAGGAATCGAACCCACAACCTCATGGTTCCTAGTCGGATTAGTTTCCACTGCGCCATGATGGGAACTCCTTATTTGTTCTTTTTTAAAACCAGGCTTAATTAAACTACATGCTTAAATTTTTAATTAACATGAACACATGAACTATGACTTAATACCTATGATTTTATTTGGAAGAACATCTTAGGAATATTGTAAACTGTCTTAGAACATTAACATTAGAAAGACTTTCCCGTTTATAATTCCTAATGGCTATATAATACCCTATGGCATTAACATGCCATATCTTTGAGCACATTTCTCTGGTCTCTAGTAATTCTTTCAAATCTCATCGGCTATCCAAGACCTCTTTTATTATACACTTAGCTTTTTTTTTGTTCAGCCAATATGGTTTCTGTATCTGAAAAAATAATTTCATATCTTAAACCAATGCTTTGTATTTTATTCTCCAGAATAAACATACATGGTTTTGTGTACTCAGACTGTAAATTTTTGTTTTCTTGGTTGTCAAAATCTCCTAGCTTTTCTCTCTAGTGACATAATTTTGCGTTTTGATTGACTATTTTTTTTGGCTGTGCCTGCATGGGGAAGTTCCCAGCCACGGATCAAATCCACAGCACAGCTTGTGACCCAAGCCATAGCACTGACAACAGTGGATCCTTAACCCAGCATACCACCAGGGAACTCCCTTAATTGACTTTTGATAGCTTTCTGAAATAAGCGTATCTCTCAATATCTACCTCCTATTAACCCTTTAGTGACTCCATGGAAAATCCAAATGGCATTATTTCATTCTTTTCTATGGCTGAATAGTATTCCATTGTATATATGTACTACGTTTTCTTTATCCATTCCTCTGAAACACTGTCCTATTCACCTGAAACTAACATGGCATCATAAATCAACTATACTTCAATAAAAATTTTACTTAAATTGATTTTTAATAAAAATAATAAATTTGAAGAAAATTTTTAGATAATTTTTTTAAAAGTAGGGGGCAGATGATTTAAATAGAATTTTTTTCAAAGACATACAGGTGGCCAAAGACACGTTAAAAAATGCTCAACATCACTAATCATCAAGGAAATGAAAATCAAAATCACAATGAGCTATCATTTCACACCTTTTAGAATGGCTATAATCAAAAAGACAAGAAATAAGTGTTGGCAAGAATGTGGTAAAAAAAATACCTTTGTACACTGTTGGTAGAAATATAAATTAGTACACCTACTATAGAAAACTGTATGGAGCTTCCTCAAAGGCTAATAATTTAACTACCATATTATCCAGCAACTCCACTTCTGGAAATTTATCTGAAGAAAACAAAGACCCTAACTCAAAAAGACATACATACCTCATGTTAAATGCAGCATTGTTTACAATAATCAAGATATAGAAGCACTGTATGTGTCCACTGATGGAGGAGCGGATAAAGAAAATGTAGTGTATCTATACAATGGAGTATTATCTAGCCATACAAAGGAATGAAATCTTGCCATCTGCCAAAACATGGGTGGAACTTGATGGCATTAAGCCATGTGAAATAAGTCAGACAGAGAAAATAAATAGTGTGTGATATCACTTATAGGTGGAATCTAAAAAAGAAATAAGCAAATAATAAACTGAGCTCATGCATACAGAGATCAGATGGTTGGCAGGGGTGGGGGTGTGGGACGAAATGGGTGAAGGGGGTTAAAAAGCACAAAATTCCAACTATAATATAAATAAGACATGAGGATGCAATGGACATCATGGTGTCTATAGATAATAATACTCTGTTTTGTACTCGAGTGCTGCTAAGAGATTATATCTTAAAAGTTTTCATTGCAAGAAAAAAAAATCTATAACTATGTGTGATTATGGATGTTAACTAGACTTAGGCTGATTATTTCACAATATGTACAAATATTGAATAATTATTTTCTACATCTAAAACATATAATGTCATATGTCAATTGTATTTCAATAATATATATTATTGAAAGGGGAAAGGACTGAGAAGACGTGATAATTAAAGCAACTGGGCCATTTATTAAAGGATGACCTAAGAGTTCCCTGATGGCTCAGCAGGTTAAGGATCTGACATTATCACAGCTGTATCTTTGATTACCGCTGTGGTATTGGTTTGATCCCTGGCCCAGGAACTTCTGCATGTTATGATGTGGCCAAAATAAAGGTTATCTTTACCTAGGTATATCCTTTTCTTTTTAAAAATTGATATATAACTGACATAGAGTATTGTGTAAGTTTAAGGTATACAATGTCATGATACATATATGTATTGCAATATGATTACTACTGTGGCATTAGCTGACATATTCATCACATTACATAATTTCATTTAATTTTTGTGGTGATAACATTTAGGATCTAGCCTCTCTCAGCAACTTTAAAGTATGTAATACAGTTTTTCTTAACCTAAATCACACCTCTGTGCATTAGATTCCCTAACTTATTCACCTTTTAACTGCAAGTTTGTACCCATTGACCAACATCTCCCTATTTCTCTTACCCCTATCCCCTGGTAGCCAACACTCTATTCTGTTTCTACAAGTTTGCATTTTTAGATTGCACATATAAATTATATCGTGCAGTATTTCTTTCTCTATCTAACTTATCTCATTTAGAATTAAGTCATATAATTTTCAAAATACAGAAAATTGAATAAAAAGAAAAAATATTTAAAGTAGTCAGGTGAGCCTACAGAGGAACAAGGATGGAAATTATGCTTCTCTTCAGATATCATGAAAGCAAAAGAGAATGGAGTGAAATATTTAGTGTTGAAAGAAAAAAATACACTAATCTAAAACTCTGATCCAGTGAAATTATCCATCAAAAGCAAAGGATATACACCCTGCTCTTGGATTGGAAGAATTGATATAATCAAAATGACAATACTACCTAAGGCAATCTACAGAATCAATGCAACTCCTAACAAATTACCAGTGACATTCTTTACAGAACTAGAACAAAATATTTTAAAATTTGTATGGAAACAAAAAAGACCCCAAATAGCCAAAGCAACACTGAAAAGAAAAAAAAAAAAAAAACAGAAATTGAGGAATCGGGCTCCCTGGCTTCAGACAATATTACAAATCCACAGTCATCAAAACATGGTGCTGGCACAAAAACAGAAATATAGATCAATGGAACAGGATAGAAAGCCCAGAAATAAACCCAAGCACCTAAGATCAACAAAATTATGATGAAGGAGACAAGAACATACAGTGGAGGAAAGGTAGTCTCTTTAATCACTGACACTGGAAAAACTGGACAGCTGCATGTAAAAGAATGAAATCAGAACATTCTCTAATACCATACACAAAAATAAACTCAAAATGGAGTTCTTATCATGGCTCAGTGGAAAAGAATCTGACTAGTATCCATGAGGATGTGATCCCTGGGTTAAGGATCGGTGGGTTAAGGATCTGGCATTGCTATGAGCTGTGGTGTAGGTCGCAGATATGGCTCATATCTGGCATTGCTGTGGCTATGGCATAGGTCTGTGGCTACAGTTCCTATTCGACCCCTAGCCTGGAAACCTCCATATGCTGTGGGTGCAGCCCTAAAAAGACAAAAATAAATAAATAAATAAACTCAACATGGACTAAAGACCTAAATGTAAGACCAGATACTATAAAACTCCTAGAGGAAAACATAGCAGAATGCTCTTTGACATAAACCATAGCAACATTTTGTTTGATCCACCTCTTAGAATAATGACAATAAAGACAAAAGTAAACCCATGAGACCTAATTAATCTCAAAAGCTCTCGCACAGAAAAGGAAACCATTTAAAAAAGAAAAGGCAACCCACAGAATGGGAGAAAATCTTTGCAAATGATGGGCTGACAAATGCTTAATCTCAAAATTATACAAACAACTCCTACAACTCAACAACAAAAAAACAAACAACCCAATTGAAAAATGGGCAGAAGACCTATATAGACATTTCTCCAAATAAGATATACAGATGTCAAGCAGGCACATGAAAAAATGCTCAACATCACTAATTATTAGAGAAATGCAAAGCAAAAGTACAGTAAGGTATCACCTCACACCAGTCAGAATGGTCGTCATTAACAAGTCTACAAACAACAAGTGTTAGAGAGGATGTGAAGAAAAGGGTACCCTCCTTCACTGTTGGTGGGAATGTAAATTGGTACAACCACTATGTAAAACACTATGGAGGTATCTCAAAAAACTAAATATAGAACTACCATATGATCCAGCAAGCTCACTCCTGGGCATATATCCAGACTAAATTTTCGTTGAAAAAATACATTGCACCTCTATGTTCATTGCAGCACAATTCACAATAGCCAAGACATGGAAATAACCCAAATGTCCATCAACAGATAAATGGATTAAGAAGATGTGGTATGTATATATACAATGGAATAATATTCAGCCATAAAGAGGACAAAATAATACCATTTGCATCAACATGGATGAAACTAGAGATTCTCATACTAAGTGAAATCAGAAAGACAAACACCATATGATATCACTTATATGTTGAGTCTAAAATATGGCACAAATGATCTGTCTACAAAACAGAAATATCATGGGCATGGAGGACAGACTTGTGCTTGCTACATGGGCAGAGGGGGATGTACAGGGATTTGGGGGTTGGTAAATGCAGATGTTACATTTAGAATGGATGGATGATGGGGTCCTGCTGTACAGGGAACTATTTCTGGTCTCTTGGTGTAGAACCAAGAGATGGAAAATAAAAAAATAAAATAAAATAAAGCAAAGGAGAAGTACTGACTTTCTAAAACAAAAGTCAAAGGAATTTGTTGCTAGTAGACCTCTCTAGCAAGATATGTTAAAAGAAATTATTCAGAGCATGGGAAAACTATATAGCTCAGAATCTCAGGCCTACAGAAAGAAAGAAAGAGCATTACAGGAGAAACAAATGAAGATAAAATTAAATGTTATTTTTCTTATTCTTAATTTAATTAATAGATAACTTTGTTCAAAATAGTAACATGTTCAGTGATTACTCAGTGATAATGGATGAGTGAAATGAATGATAGCAATATCATAAGGGATGGGAGGGAGGAATTGGGAATATTCTGTTATAAGGCAATTCATTATCCATAGAGTGGTACGGTATTGTTTGAAAGTGAATTTTAATCTGTTGTAAGTGTATTTTTCAAATTCTAGATCGACCACTAAAAAAATTTTTTTTTCTCTTTTTGCCTTTTCTAGGGCTGCGCTCGCAGCATTATGGAGGTTCCCAGGCTAGGGGTCTAATTGGAGCCGTAGCCACCAACCTATGCCAGAGCCACAGCAACGCGGGATACAAGCCACGTCTGCAACCTACACCACAGCTCACAGCAATGCCGGATCCTTAACCCACTGAGCAAGGCCAGGGATCGAACCTGCAACCTCATGGTTCCTAGTCGGATTCGTTAACCACTGAGCCATGATGGGAACTCCCAACCACTAAAAAATGTAAAAGAAATATCATTAATGTATTGAGAGAAGAGAGAAAGTGGAATCATAATTCTCAGTTAAAACCAAAGAAGGCAGAGAAAGTGGAAGACAAAAGAGGGAACAAAAAATAAGGGCAATGAATAGGAAACAGTAATGAATATAGTGGCCATTAATCCAACTATATTAATAATCATCTTAGACACGAATAGTCTATATATACAAATTAAAAGACAGAGACTGTGAGAGTGAATAAAAAAAAAAAAAACAACCTATCCTCAACACTTGCTTTCAAGACTTTACTCTGATTTGAATATCAACAGATTTTGTATGTGGAATACATTCTTAATCAGGCAAAATAAAAGTTCTTTTCACCCTTATTTTTCCAACATGTGCACATAAGGAATATAATAAAAATAAAATACCTCAAAGAATTATTTATACATTCATTCTTCTAACAGATATTCTGTTACTCAGTGTGGTCTAGATACATGGACATTTCTGCACACTGATTGGCAATACTTGGTCCCTAAAAATTCCACTTGGCTCTTCCACAAAAAAAAAAAGGAGGGAATTCTAACTAATTTGCCAAATAGAAACTTCATTCTTTTAAAACATTCTTAGCTACATGATTACATTTCCATCTTTGAAAAATATAGAAAGTAAGTCAGATGAAATGAAAAAGTATCCTTCAGCCTACGCTGAAGAGATAACCACTGTTCACCCTGGCATTATGTTGTCTACCTTTCCAGGTGTTTTCACTTCCTATATGTATACAAATATATAGTCTTCAAAGTGGGATCATACTATACATGAAGTTTTGTAATCTGATTTTTTACACTAAGGCATTTTAACCTTGTGTCAATTATATTTCCACAATATCACTTCTAATAGATGTGCTATAATTTATCTAACTGATCTCTTATTATCAGACATATACCTTTGTGCACATGACATATTATTTTCTTGTGCCAAGTCTTGAATATGAAGTATCAGATCAAAAACTTTTTACTCTTTTCTAGCAATATAATTTTGCTCAATTAAAATAAGTTACCACCTTCTAATGAATTTTCTGTACTTTACTATCTTTTATTGTCTTTGGAATAATTATGTTGAGCATTAAGTACTATTAACCAAAACACTACTTTCACCAGAAAGATGTTTTTACCTCTGTTTGGCAAAATGATCTAAACTATGTTTGGTGACTGAAGCAGAGTATTAGGACCCAGCCTATGTTTACCCTGTTCTTTCCAACTCTTCCTCTCTTTGCCACATGGGATAGTTCTCTCTTCGAATTTTTTTCTGTGTATATCTATCCCTTTACTGGTTCTTTTTTGCTGTGAAGGCCTGAGTTAAGCAAACTATTTTCTTGTGCTTTTAAGGAAGAAATGCTTAAAGTGTATGTCATCTATTCTGTCAGCTCTGCCAGATCCAAGTCTCTTTAACCTCACTTCCAAGCTCTCAAGGGCCCAAAATAGCTTTACTCATAACTTACCACACACTATAACGTTGAATTACCCTTGGCTCTAATAAGTAAGAAAATAGGCCATAGCAGTAGGTCAGTAACACTATGAACTAGGAGTACGTGGTAACATGATAAGTAATTGTTATAGTGAAAACATTGTGTCAGAAATCATGTTGGCTTCCTCTCTGTGCCTGATCCCATACTTCTCTACACTTTGAAGGCTTACCTAAGATGACTTTTCTCTCCCTTTACTCTTCACTCTTCTGTCCTGCTATGTGTTCCTCATTTGGTAACTATTTTTGCATGCCTGCTATATGCCAAGCACTTTATATCATGATAAACACTTTGTATTTCACAGTTCTCGGGATCATAACTGAAGAATATTAGCTAGAAATCTCTAGCTTAGTCTATTTTGTGCATATAAATGTGGATTTGTACATTGTCCCTTTTGAACAAAATCATTTACATATAGCAGTTTATATACAACATTATATAAAAATGCAAACTGGGTATCACTGTAAGAAATGGAAAAATGAATCAATAAGGGTTTTTTTTGTCTTTTTGTTCTTTTACGGCCGCACCCACAGCATATGGAGGTTCCCAGGCTAGGGTCTAATTGAAGTTGTAGCCACTGGCCTATGCCACAGCCACAGCAATGCGAGATCCAAGCCGTGTCTGCGACCCACACCACATCCGGCTCATGGCAACGCCAGATCCTTAACCCACTGACTGAGGCCAGGGATCGAACCCACAACCTCATCGTTCCTAGTCGGATTCATTGCCGCTGCGCCACGACAGGAACTCCTCAATAAGTTTTTAAATTAACCATTTTTTTTACATCTAACTTTTTTGTTAATGGCCAAACCTGAGGCATACGAAAGTTCCTAGGCTAGAGGCAGCTGCAGCTACCAGCCTATGCCACAGCCACAGCAACTCGATCTGAGCTACATCTGTTACCTATGCTGCAGCTTGCAACAATGCCAGCTTTTTAAGCCACTGAGCAAGGCTAGGGATCTAACCCACATCCTCAAAGATACTATATAATGTCCTTAACCCAATGAACCACAATGGGAACTCCACATCTAATTTTAGAGTAGTGCCCAGGATTAAAATATTAGCCACCTAAATATTAGGTAACCTGTGGTGGATAAAATAAAGATAGTGGGATCCTGCCATAAGATCTCCATTCTCCCTTCCAGCAGAAATCACAGGCTCCTGAGACTCCCATTTTAACTTTGCTACTCATATAATCTAAAGGAAGTGTTCCATCTGAGGTGGCCTTCCCCCAGATCCGACTTTTTCCAGTTTTTTCAGGCATCCCCTTACCAAAACTGAAATGTTCTGTTCTCTCAGGCTGTTTGCTGCTTTCTAAGGAAAAAACTAACTGAATCTGACCAAAAAGAAGAAAAGGGAAGAGAGGGGGAGGGAGGGAGGGAGAAAGGAAGGAATGGGAAAGAAAGAGACAGGAAGGAAGGAAGGAAGGAAGGAAGGAAGGAAGGAAGGAAGGGAGGGAGGGAGGGAGGGAGGGAGGAAAGGGAAGGAAGGAATGGAGAAAGAGAAGAGAGAGAGAGAGAAAGAAAGAAAGAAAGAGAAAGAGAGAGAGAGAGAAAGACAGAAAGAGAAAGAAAGAAAGGGAGGGAGGAAGGAAAAGGAAATGAAAGGAAAGGAAAGGAGGAAGGAAGAAAGAAAGAAAGAAAGAGAAAGAGGAAGGAAGGGAGGAAGGAAGGAAGAGAAAGAAAGAGGAAGGAAGAAGAAAGAAAGAAAAAAGAAAGAAAAGAAAAAAGAAAGGAAAGGAAAATGTTTCCAACGTGGGTAGGCTCTTCACTCATCATTTCACTCTCACTGCACACATACATCCTCATGTCCTACTCCCCATTTTTTCAGCATTCTCTCCAGACCAGGCAAGTTCAATCTGGATTCAGGCAACCTGAAGAAGAGCCAAGGCAGTGTAGGTAGATCAGAAATCCCTTTACTGGCATCACAGCGATGCCACCGCAGCAGCAGCGATGGCATGGTAAGTCCTGCCCACCTTTTATACTGGTACAGACAAAGTCAGCTATTTGCCAAAATGCACATAATGGGTGGTCGTCTTCACATTCTACTGTGCATGTACATGCATAGTCATCACTGGAACACATGGCGGCTAGGTAGAAAGAGCCTGAGTTACTCCATTTCCCCCACATTCCCTTACCAAAAGAAAAAAAAAATGCCTTAACTGGCTTCAGATCAAGCTAATAACAAAGAATTGCATTTCAACTTTTAGTTGAAATTTATAAGAAACAGTGAGTAATGAATTTTTGAAAGAAAATTGATAATTCTTTACATTTGATGACCAGTACAAATTTAGAGTAATTGAGCACCAAAACTAAATGTTCAAGCAAAGTAAATGTATTGTATAAAATCTTTCAAACATTTAATTTTCTTAATATTACAATAGTTATACATTCCTGATCAACTTATTACTATCACAATTTAGGAGAATTAGCATAATTTTTCATGAAGATTTTATATATTATTCATGGAAATATAACTTATAAGCCACTGAACAACCAATAATTCAAGCAAATACTATTCTTTTTATTCTTAATCCATCTAAAGAGAACTGTTTCACTTAAATTAACTATATATAAATTATTTTACCCCACTGACATTCATTTTGATTTAAAACTTTTTTTTGTCTTTTTAGGGCCGTACCCGTGATACATGGAGGTTCCCATGCTAGGGGGCAACTCGGAGCTGTAGCTGCCAGCCTACACCACAGCCAC
Source organism: Catagonus wagneri (assembly GCA_004024745.2). NCBI lineage: Eukaryota > Metazoa > Chordata > Mammalia > Artiodactyla > Tayassuidae > Catagonus > Catagonus wagneri. The sequence continues at coordinate 3,436,267 of PVHT020000026.1, forward strand.
AGCAACACCGGACCCGAGCCGCATCTTCAAGCTACACCCCAGCTCAGGGCAACGCTGGATCCTTAATCCACTGAGCAAGGCCAGGGATCAAACCTGCATCCTCATGGATGCTAGTCAGATTCATTTCCACTGAGCCATGACGGGAACTCCTAAAACATTTTTTTATTTTTATTCAAGTTTAATTTTTTTAAATATATGACTTTTAGGTGTACAACACAGTGATTTGATATTTTTATATTACAAAATAATCACAATCATAAGTCTAGTTACCATCTGCACTATATAAAATTAACTAAAATATTGTTGACTATGTTCTCTGAGATGTACATTACATCCAATGGCATTTGTTTTATAATTGGAAGTTTGTACCTCTTACTCTCTTTTGTCTATGTTACTCATCCACTCAACCACCTCCATTCTGGCACCAACCATTTTTCTCTTTGTATCTGAGTCTGTTTCTATTTCATTATGTTTGTTCATTTGTTTTGTTTTTTTATATTGCACATATAAGTGAGGTCACAGGGAATTCGTCTTTCTCTAACGTATTTCTCTAAGCATAATACCCTTGCTGTCCATCCATGTCATTACAAATGACAAGATTTCATTACTTTTTATGATGAAGTAATATTTTATTTTTTTTCTTTATCAATTCAACCATCAATTGACATTCAGGTGGTTTCCGTATCTTGGCTATTGTAAATATTGCTGTAATGAACATGGAAGTGCATATATCTTTTAAAGTTACTATTTTTGTTTTCTCCAGATAAATATCCAAAGTGGAATTACTGTATCATATGATAGTTCTGTTTCTTAAACTACCATTTAGAACCTCCAGATTGTTTTTTTGTAGTGGCTGCACTACCATATTCACCTAAACAGTGCACAAGTGTTCCCTTTTCTCCAAATCTTCACCAACACTTGTTATTTCTTGTCTTTTTGATAATAGCCATTCTAATGGGTGCGAAGAGATATCTCATTATGGTTTTTATTTGCAATTCCCTGATAATTAATGGTATCAATTGTGTGTTAGCTACCTTTTTGCACTCTTTGGAAAATGTCTGTCAGGGTCTTCTGCCCATTTTTTAATTGGATTTTTGTTTTTCTGTTATTGAATACTGTGGGGGTTTTTTTAAAGATTTTTGATATTAACCCTTTATTGTATACATCATTTTCAAATGCCTTCACCCATTCAGTAGGTTTCTCTTTAATTATGAGGGTTATTTCCTTCACTGTGCAAAAGCTTTTAAGTTTAACTAGGTCCCATTTGTTTACTTTTGATTTTGTTGCCATTGCATGAGAAGACATATCCTCCAAAAAATTAGTAAAACAGATGTCAAAGAGCTTATGCTGCTGTTCCTTCTAGGTGTTTTATGGTTTTAGGTACTTCATTTAAGTCCTTAATTCATTTCGAGTTTTTGTATATGGTGTAAGAAAGTGGTCCTGGTTCATTCTTTTGTATGTACCTATTCAATTTTCACAACACCATTTATTGAAGAGACTCTTTTTCCCATTGTGTATTATTGGCTCCTTTGTCATAAATCAATCAATCATATAAATGTGGGTTAATTTCTGAGCTCAGTTCTATGTGTCTATTTTTGTGCTTGTACACTAATGTTTTAATTACTGTAGCTCTGTAGTATAGTTTGAAATCAGAAAACCTGATGTCTCCAGCTTTGTTTTTGTTCTCAAGATCTCTTTGGCAATTCAAGGTCTTTTGTGGTTCCATATGAATTTCAAGATTATCTGTTCCAGCTCCATGAAAAATTCCATTGGTATTTTGATAGGAATTGCACTGAATGTGTAGATTGTTTTGGGTAGTTTGGATATTTTAACTATATCAGTTCTTCCAATCCATGAGCATGGGATAACTTCCATTTATTTTTGTCTTCTTCCATTTCTTTTTTTGAAGTCTTATATTTTTCAGAGTACAGAACATTTACTTCCTTGGTCAAATATATCCCTGGGCATGTAATTGAATATAATTGTAAGTGAGATTTTTAAACTCCTTGGTCTGATAGTTCCTTATGTGTATAAAAAAGCAACAGCATTCTGTATATTGATTTTATATCCTGCAGATTTACTGAATTCATTATAATTTCCAATAGCTTTTCAGTGGAGTCTTTCTATATATATAGTTTCATGTCATCTGCAAAGAAAGACAGCATTACTTCTTATCTTTTAATTTGTATCTTTCAGTGTGGATGCATTTTATCTCTTTTTTGTCTGATTGCTGTAGTGAGGACTTCCAATACTATGTTGAGTAAAAATGGCAATATGGGCATCCTTGTCTTATTCCTGATCCTAAAGGAAAATATTTCAGCTATTCACCATTGAGTACAATATTAGATGTAGATTTTTCATATATAGCCTTTATTGTCTAGATATGTTCCCTCTATGCCCACTTTATTGGGAGTTTTTATGATAAATGGATGTTGGATTTTGTCAAATATTTTCTCATCATTATAGATATGCTCATAGAATTTTTCATCCTTCATTTTGATTTATTTGTTTATATTGGACCTTACTTGTATCCCTGGAATAAATCCACTTGATCATGATGTATGGTCTTTAATGAATTGTTGGATTCAGTTTGCTAATATCTGTTGAGTGTTTTTTCATCTATGTTCATCAGTGACACTGGCCTGGAATTTTATTTTTCTGTGGTGTCTTTTTCTGGTTTTCGTATTAGGGTAATCCTGACTTCATTTAATGAATTTGGAAGTGATCTTCTATTTTTGGAATATTTTAAGAAGAATTGGTATAAATTCTTCTTTGTCTGTTTGGTAGATTTCACCTGTGAAGCTGTCTGATCCTGGAAGTTTGTTGGGAATTTTTTATTACTGACTCAATTTCATTACTGGCAATCAGTCTTTTCAGCTTTTCTAGTCCTTCCTGATTCAGTCCTAAAATAATTATGTTTCTAAGAATTAATCTATTTCTCCTAGGCTGTCCAGTTCATTAGCATAAAAGTCCAGTTCATTAGCATAAATTTTTTCAGAGTAATGTCTTATACTTTGTATTCCTGTGGTGTGAGCTATAATTTTGCTTCTTTCATTTCTCATTTTATGTATTTGGGCCCTCTCTTTTTCTTGATGGGTCCAGGAAAAGTTTTAACAATTTTTTTATCTTTTCAAAGAGCAAGCTCTTAGTTTCATTAATCTTTTCTAAAATTTTTAGTCTTTGTTTTGTTTCATTCCACTCTGATCTTTATTATTTCCTTCCTCCTACTAACATTGGGCTTTTTTTTCTACATCCTTTAGGCAAAGGTTACATTATTGATTTGTGATTTTTCTTGTATCTTGAGGTAATGTGTCACTGTAAACCTCCCATTTAGAACTGCTTTTGCTGCAACCCAGAGATTATGGAACACTGCTTGTCCATTTTGTCTAGGTGTTTTATAAAGTTCCTCCTTGATTTCTTTCCTTTCTTTCTTTCTATTTTTTTTTTTTCTTTTTAGAGCTGCACCCATGGCATTTGGAAGGTCCCTGGCTAGGGGTCAAATTGGAGCCTCAGTTTCTGTCCTATACTATAGCCACAGCAATGCCAGATCCAAGCCATGTCTGTGACCTACACCATGGCTAATGGCAATGCCAGATCTTTAACCCACTGAGCAAGGCCAGGGATCAAATCTGTGTCCTCACGGATACCAGTTGGGTTCATTACCACTGAGCCACAACAGGAAATCCCCTCCGTGATTTCTTCATTGACACATTGGTTATTAGTAACACCTTTAGCCTCTACGTGTTCATGATTTTTTCCAGGTTTCTTCTTGTAATTGAGTTCTAGTTATATTTTATGGTCAGAAAAGGTGCTTGATATGATTTCAATCTACCTGAATTTACTGAGATTTGTGGCCTAACATGTGAACTATTCTTGAGAATGTTCCATGTGAACTTAAATATGTATTCTATTGTTATGGGGAGGAAAGTTCTGCATATGACTATTAAGTCCATCGATATAATGTGTCTTTTAAGGTTGATATTTCCTTATACATTTTCTGTCTGGATGATCTATCTATTAATGAATGTATGGCATTAAACTTGCCTACTACTATGTATTACCATCAATATATCAATTTACGTCTCAACATTTGTTTTATGTATTTAGGTGCCCCTATTTTGTTGCACATACAATTATAATTGTTATATTCTCCTGTTGAATTGATCACTTTATTATTATGCAACGTCTTTCTTTGTCTCTTGTTAAAAATCTTTGTTTTAAAGTCTCTTTTCTATTTTTTATTGCTACTCCACCTTTCTTTCATTTCTAGAGTCATAGAAAAAAATTTTTTGTCTTTTTTATTTATTTAGCCACGCTAGGTCTTTGAAGTGCAGATTTAGTCTACTTACATTTAAAGTAATTATTAATAGTTATGTATTTCCTGCAATTTTAATTGTTTTCCAGTTATTTTTGTACTTCTTTTCTGTTCCCTTTATTCTCTTATTCTCTTCTTTTGTGATTTGATGATTTACTTTAATTTTATATCTGTATTTCTTTCTCTTTATTTTTGTGTATAGATTATAGATCTTTTTGTTTATCATTACCATGAGGTTTATACATAACAACCCATGTAAATAACAGCTTATTTTTATTAAGTTTTTGGTCACTTATGTTTGAGTGAATCCTAAAAGCACTACATTTTTATATATTATATTATATCTATCATAGTTTCAAGTGTACGACATAGAGATTCAGTATTTTTACATATTATACTCTATTCAAAATTACTACAAGATTAAAAAGAAAAATCATTACAAGATAATGACTATAATTCCCTGTGCTATATAATATATCCTTGTTGCTTATCTATTTTATATATAGTACTTTGTATATCTAAATCTCATACCCCTGATTTGTCCCTCCCCCTTTGCTGTCCCTTTTAATAACCACTAGTTTATTTTCTGTATCTGTGAATTTATTTATGTTTTTCATATTCATTCATTGGTACTATTATTTTTATATTTCACATATAAGGGATGTCATACAACATTTGTCTTTCTCTGTCTGAATTATTTCACTGAGCACAATATTCTCTAGGCCCATCCCATTGCTGAAAATGGTAGAATTTCATTCTCTTCAGCTGAGCAATATTACACTATGTATATATCCCACATCTTATTTACCCATTCATCTGTTTATGGATACATAGGTTGCTTCTATATCTTGGTTATTTAAATAATGCTGCTGTAAACATTGGGGTGCATATATCTTTTTAAATTAGCATTTTTATTTTCTTCAAATATATTCACAGGGGTGGAACTGCATGATCATATGGTCATTCTAGTTTCAGTTTTTTGAGGGGCTTCCAAACTGTTTCCCATAGTGGCCACACCAATTTACATTCCAATCATCAGTGTAAAAGATTTCCTTTTTCTCTACATCATTTCCAACATATGTTATCTGTAGACCTTTTGATAATAGCCATTCTGTCAGGTGTGAGATGATATTTCATTGTTATTTTTTCTTTTTTTATTTTATAGTGATTTTTCTTTTTCCATTGTACCTGGTTTACAGTGTTCTGTCAATTTTCTACTGTACAGCAAGGTGACCCAGTTACAAAAACATGTATACATTCCTTTTTCTCACATTATCAAGCTCCATTGTAAGTGACTAGATATTGTTCCCAGTGCTATACAGCAGGATCTCATTGCCTATCCATTCCAGAGGCAATAGTTTGCATCTATTAACCCCAAATAACCAGTCCACCCCACTCCTGCCTCCTCCCCCTTGGAAACCACAAGTCTGTTCTCCATGTCCATGAGTTTCTTTTCTGGGGAAAAATTCATTTGTATCACATATTATATTCCAGATATAAGTGATATAATATAGTATTTGTCTTTCTCTTTCTGACTTACTTCACTAAGTATGAGAGTCTCTAGTTCCACCATGTTGTGGCAAATGGCATTATTTTGTTCTTTTTTATGCCTGAGTGCTATTCCATTGTGTATATATACATTTTCTTAATCCAATCATCTTTTGATGGACATTTAGGTTATTTGCAAGTTTTGGCCATTGTGAATAGTGCTATAAGTAACATGTGAGTGCATATGTCTCTTTAAAGGAAAGTTTTGTCCAGATATATGCCCAAGAGTGGGATTGCTGGGTCATATGGTAGTTCTATATATAGTTTTCTAAGGTACCTCCATACTGTTTTCCATAGTGGTTTTACCGGCTTACGTTAGCACCAATGGTGCAGGAGGGTTCCCTTTTCTCCACACCCTCTCCAGCATTTGTTATTTGTGGACTTATTAATGATGGCCATTCTGACTGGTGTGAGATGGTACCTCATAGTAGTCTTATTTGCATTTCTCTAATAACCAGTGATGTTGAGCATTTTTTCATGTGCTTGTTGGCCACCTGTATATCTTTGGAGGAATGTATATTCAGGTATTTTGCCAATTTTTCAGCTGGGTGTTGGTTTCTTGCTGTTGAGTTGTAGAAGATTTTTATATATTTTAGAGATTAAACCCTTGTCAGTTGTATCATTTGACACTAATTTCTCCATTCTGGAACTGTCTTTTTGGGTTTTTTTATGGTTTCCTTTGATGTACAAAAGCTTCTCAGTTTCAATAGGTCCCATTGGTTTATTTTGGCTTTTATTTCTGTTGCTTTGGGAGACTGACCTGAGAAAACATTTGCAAGGTTGATGTCAGAGAATGTTTTGCCTATGCTCTCTTCTAGGAGTTTGATGGTGTCTTATCTTACATTTAAGTCGTTAAGCCATTTTGAGTTTATTTTTGTACATGGTGTGAGGGTGTGTTCTGGTTTCATTGATTTTCATGCAGCTGTCCAGTTTTCCCAGCAAGACTTGCTGAAAAGACTTTCTTTTTCCCATTTTATATTCTTGCCTCCTTTGTCAAAGATTAATTGACCACTGGTGTCTGGGTTTATTTCTGGGTTCTCTATTCTGTACCATTGGTCTGTATGTCTGTTTTGGTACCTGTACCACACTGTCTTGATTGGTGTGACTCTGTAATATTGCCTAAAGTCTGGGAGAGTTATGCCTCGTGCTTGGTTTTTGTTCCTCAGGATTGCTTTGGCAATTCTGGGTCTTTTGTGGTTCCATATAAATTTTTGGATTGTTTGTTCTAGTTCTGTGAAAAATGTCATGGGTAATTTGATAGGGATTGCATTGAATCTGCAGATTGCTTTGGGTAGTATGGCTGTTTTCACAGTATTAACTTTTCCAACCCAGGAGCATAGAATAAATTTCCATTTCTTTGAATCCTCTTCAATTTCCTTGGTTAATGTTTTATAGTTCTCAGCATATAAATCTTTCACCTCCTTGGTCAGGTTTATTCTGAGGTACTTGATTTTTGGGGGTACAATTTTAAAAGGTATTCTATTTTTATATTCCTTTTCTATTGTTAGTATACAGAAATGCGACTGATTTCTCAATGTTAATCTTATATCCTGTTACTTTGCTGAATTTGTTGATCAGTTTGAGTACTTTGTGGGTTGAGTCCTTAGGGTTTTCTGTATATAGTATCATATCATCTGGATACAGTGACAATTTTAGCTCTTCTCTCCCAATTTGGATACCTTTTATTTATTTTGTTTCTCTGATTGCTGTGGCTAGGACTTCCAATACTATGTTGAATAACAGTGATGAGAGTGGGCAAACTTGTCTTGTTCCAGATTTTAGTGGGAAGCCTTTCAGCTTTTCTCCATTGAGTATTATGCTTGCTGTGGGTTTGTCATAAATGGCTTTATGTTAAGGTATGTTCCCTCTATAACCACTTCGGTAACAGTTTTTATCATGAATGCATGTTGGACTTTGTCTAATGCTTTTTCTACATCTATTGAGATGACCATATCTTTTGTTAATGTGGTATATGATGTTGATTGATTTGCATATGTTGAACCATCCTTGTGCACCTGGGGCAAATCCCATTTGGTCATGGTGCACAATCTTTTTACATGTTGTTGGATTCTGTTGGCTAAAATTTTTTGCCAATTTTTGCATCTATATTCATCAAGATATTGCCCTATACTTTTCTTTTTTGGTGGTATCTTTGTCTGGTTTTGGTATTATGGTGATGATGGCATCATGTAACGTCTTTGGGAGTGTTCCTTCTTCTTCAAACTTTTGGAAAAGTTTAAGGAGGATAGATATGAGTTCCTCTTTGTATGTTTGTTAGAATTCACCTTTGAAGGCATCTGGCACTGGATTTTTATTTGGAGGGAATGTTTTTATTACATATTCAATTACATTTCTAGTAATCAGTCTGTTCAGTTGATCTATTTCTTCTTGATTCAGTTTTGGAAGGCTATTTCTTCTTGATTCAGTTTTTCTCTAGAAAGTTGTCATTTCTTCTAAGTTGTCAAATTTGTAGGAATACAATTGTTCATAGTATTCTCTTATGGTTTTTTGTATTTCTGCAGTATCCATTGTGACAGTATTCTCTTATGTTTTTTTGTATTTCTGCAGTACAGTTTCTCCTTTTTCATTTCTTATTTGGTTTATTTGGGTTTTTTCTCTCCTTTTCTTGGTGAGTCTGGCCAGAGGTTTATCAGTTTTGTTTACCTTTTCTAAGACCAGCTCTTGGTTTTATTGATTTTTTTTCTATTGTTTGTTGAATCTATATTTTATTGATTTCCTCTCTGATTGTCATGATTTCCTTCCTTCTGATGACTTCTAGCTTTCTTTGTTCTTCTTTTTCCAATTCATTTAGGTGGTGGGTTAAGTTGTCGATTTGGGATTTTTCTTCTTTTTTGATGAAGGTCTGAATTGCTATGAACTTCCCTCTGAGCACTGCTTTTTGCATCATCCCACAGATTTTGAGAACTTGTACCTTCATTATCACTTGTCTTGAGGTATTTTTTAATTTCCTTCTTGATTTCCTCTTTGACTCAGTGGTTTTTTTAGTAGCATGTTGTTTAGTCTCCATGTAGTTAGTTTTTCTCATTTATTTTCCTGTGGTTGATTTCTAGTTTCATGCCATTGTGGTCAGAGAAGATACTTGAAATAATTTCTGTACTCTTAAATTTGTTGAGGTTAGCTTTGTGCCCCAGCATGTGATTGATCCTTGAGAATGTACCACATGCACTTGAGAAGAATGAATATTCTGATTTTTTTTTTGGATGTACTGTCCTGAAGATATTGATTAAGTCTAACTTTTCTATTGTGTCATTTAGGATCTCTGTTGCCTTATTGGTTTTCTGTCTAGAGGATCTGTCCATTGATGTGAGTGGGATATTAAAGTCTCCAGCAAAAGTACAAACCTTAAGTTGTTAACAAAAAGATTTCAAAATCATAGAATTTGTGGAATGAAAATATGAAAATATAAATTCTTTTTTTTAACTTTAATAATGTGCTTGAGCCTATATGACTATCAAGCTAAAGCAATCAGACACAGGAAGGGGTTAACATACTTAAAATACAGGGCCACCACAAATCAAAACCAAACATTACATTCACAAAAACTAAAAAGAAAAGTATTCAAGTATAAAATAAATGGAAAGCATCAACCAAAAAAAGAAGGGAAGAAATGAGTAACATAGAATCAACTGGAAAACAAGGTTTAAAATGGCAATAAATATATATCTATCAATAATTACCTTAAATGTCAATGGACTGAATGCTCCAGTCAAAAGACATAACATGGCAGATTGGAGAAAAAAGCAAAAATCTACAATCTGCTGTCTACAACAGAGACACCTTAGAGCAAAGGATTGAAAGTGAGGGGATGGGAAAAGATATTTCATGCCAATGGACAAGACAGGAAAGCAAGAGTTGCAATACTCATATCAGACAAAAGAGACTAAAATGAAGACCACAAAGAAAAAGAAGGACACTATTTAATAGTTAAAGGATCCATTTGAGAAAAAGATATTACAATCATCAATATATATGCACCTAATATAGGAGCACCCAGACACCTACAACAAATACTAACAGACATAAAAGAAGTTCATTGTTATTTTGATTTGAATCTCTCTAATATTTGGGAATGTTGAGCAACTTTTCATGTGCTTCCTGGCAATCTGCATTTTCTCTTTGGAAAATATCTATTCAGGTTTTCTCCCCTTTTTTAAATCAAGTTACTTTGGGTTTTTGATGTTGAGTGGTACGAGCTATAATAGCACTATTATTGTACTCTGAAAACTACAAAATATTACAGAAGGAAAGTGAGGTAGGCAAAAATAAATTGAAAGACATTCCATGCCCATGTATTGGAAGACTAATAAACCAGTCTTCAGATTTAATGCAATGTCTAAGAAAATGTCAGTGGTATCTTGACCAGAAATTCAGAAATTATCCTAAAATTCATATAGATTCTCAAAGACCCTGAAAGGGTTAAAAAAAATCTTGAAAAAAATTAAAGATGCAGTTCTCACACTTCTTGATTTAAAATTTTATTATAAAGCTACAATAATCAAAACAGTGTATTGCTGAAATAAAGATAGATATGTAGACTGATGGAATGGAATTAAGACCCCAGAAATAAATTCTCTCACATATAGCCAAATTATTTTCAACAAGGGTACCAAAACCATTAAATGCAAAAATGGCATTCTTTTCAACAAATGGTGTTTGGAAAACTGAAAACCCATGTGGAAAAGAATGAAGTTGGACCCTTACCTTAAGCCATATAGAAAAATTAAATCAGGAGTTCCCATTGTGGTGCAGTGGAAACAAATCTGGCTAGAAACCATGAGGTTTCAGATTCAATCCCTGGCCTCGCTCAGTGGGTTAAGGATCTGGCATTGCCATGAGCTGTGGTGTAGGTCACAGATATGGCTCAGATCCTGCATTGCTGTGGCTGTGGTGTAGGCCAGCGGCTACAGCTCTGATTAGACCCCTAGGCTGGGAACCTCCATATGCTGTGTGTATGGCCCTAGAAAAGACAAAAAAAATAACTTAAATCAGATTAAGTCCTAAATGTAAGAGCTAGAATCATAAAATTCTTACAAGAAAATACAGGGGAAAACTTTTTTTTTTTGCCTTTTGTCATTTTAGGGCTGCACCCACAGCATGTGGAGGTTCCCAGGCTAGGGGTCTAATCGGAGCTACAGATGCTGGCCTACACCACAGCCACAGCAACATGGGATGCGAGCTGCATCTGTGATACACCATGGCTCACAGCAATGCTGGATCCTTAACCCAATGAGCAAGGCCAGGGATCGAACCTGCAACCTCATGGTTCCTAGTTGGATTCATTTCTGCTGAGCCACAACAGGAACTCCAGGGGAAAACTTCTTGATAATGAATTTGACAATCCTTTCTTGGGTATAATTTCAAACGTCCAAAGTAAAAAAAAAAAAATGGACTACATTAAAATTAAGAACTTTTACAAAGTCAGCATACAGAATAAGAGAAAATATTTGCATATCTTACATCCGTTGATGGGTTAATATACAGAATATATAAAGAACTCCTATAACTGAACAACAACAACCACAACAAAACATGATCAAAAAATGGACAAGGAAGAGTTCCCATAGTGGCTCAGAGATAACAAACCCATCTAGTATCCATGAAGATGCACGTTCAATATCTGGCCTCACTCAGTGGGTTAAGGATTCAGCATTGCTGTGAACTGTGGTGTAGGTTCCAGAGGCAGCTCAGATCCCACGTTGCCATGACTGAGGTATAGGCCAGCAGTTGTAGCTCCAATTTGACCCCAATCTTGGGAACTTCCATATGTCGTGGGTTTGACCCTAAAAAGATCAAAAAAGTGGACATGGGACTGGAATAAACATTTCTCCAAAGAACATATATGAATGGCCAAAAACTACAAGAGAAGATGTACAACATCACTAATTATTGGGAAAACCACAATAAGGTAACAACTCACATACTATTAAAAAAAAAACAGAAAATAAGTGTTGGTGATGATGGGGAGAAACTAAAACAGTTTTGCATTCTTTGTGGGAAGTAAAATGATGTGGGCACTAAGGAAAAAAATACGGTACAGCTACAAAAGTTTTTTAAATAAAGTACCATATAATCCAGTAATTCCACTTCTGGATATATACCCAAAAGAATGGAAACCAGGGTCTTGAAGAGATATGACATAGCAGTGTTATTCACAATATCCAAGAGATGAAAGCAGGAGATTGGATTAAGAAGGCGGAATAGAAGGACTGGAGTTCGACTTCTCTCCCAAAAAACAGCAAAACTACAACTAAATGCTGAGCAGCCTTCAACCAAATGGACTCTAAACTTCCAAAAGAGGTATTCTACTCCAGAGGACAAAGAGGAGACCACATCAAGAGGTAGGAGGGGTGATTATGTGATAGAAGCAACCTCATAACTCCCAGGTGGGAAACCCCACAGACTGGAAAGTAACTGCATCACAGACACTCAGCTACAGGACTGAGAGTTCTGAGCCCCACACCAAAACCCCACACCTGGGGATCAGGCACAGGGAGAAAGAGCCCTCGGAGCATCTGGCATTGAAGGCCAGCAGGGCTTGTGTGCAGGAGCTCCACAGGACTAGGGGAAACAGAGACCCCATCCTTGAAAGGCACACACAGACTTTCACATGCACTGGGTCCCAGGGCAAAGCAGTCTCTATAGAAATCCAGGTGGAACCTGACTGCAATTCTTGGAGGATCTCCTGGGAAAATAGGGGTGACTGTAGTTTGTTGTGGGGGAAGGACATTGGAGGCAAAGCTCTCGGGAACATTCATTAGCCTGCGTTGCTCTGGAGGGGGCCCTTTCTGGGAAAATCTGGTCCCTCCCATTAGTGCTGACAAGCCCCAGGCCAAACAACAATTCAGGTGGGGTCTCAGTCCCACCCATCAGTAAACAGGCTGCCTAAAGACCCCTCAGGCACACAGCCAGCCTCTAATCTCATCCAGAGACAAAGCCCCACCCATCAGAGGGATAGGAATCAACCCCACCTACCAGTGGGCAGGCATCAGTCCCTCCCATTGGGAAGCCTACAGCAAGCCCCCTCCATACCAACTTTAGTCACAGGGGAGGCAAAGGCCAGAACTAAGAGA
>PVHT020000026.1:3450220-3468097 GCA_004024745.2 Catagonus wagneri
CCACTCTATTGTTGGCAAAAAGGTCACCACACCAAAAACCTATAAAAATGAAAAGACAGAAAACTATAACTCAGATAAGGGAGAAAGAGAAAAGCCCAGAAAAACAGCTCAGTGATGAGGAGATTATTAGCCTCTCAGAAAGAGACTTTAGACTGTTGATGCTGAAGATGATGCAAGGCATTGGAAATAGACTGGAGGCAAAGATTGATAATTTACAGGAAACACTGAGCAGAGAAATACAAGCTGTAAAAATTAAACAAGAAGAGATACAAAATACAGTAACTGAAATAAAAAATTCATTAGAAGCAGCCAACAGTAGAATACAGGAGGCAGAAGAATGAATCAGCGAGGTGGAGGACAGATTAGTGGAAATCACTAATGCAGAAGAGAAAAGAGATAAAAGACTGAAAGGGAATGAGCTGAGTCTCAGAGAACTCTGGGATAATGTTAAACGCTCCAATATCCATATTATAGGGGTGCCAGAGGGAGAAGAGAGAGAGAAGGGGACAGAAAAACTATTTGAAGAAATTATAGCTGAAAACGTCCCTAATATGGGAAATGAACCATTCAGTCAAATCCAGGAAGCACAACGAGTACCATATAAAATAAACCCAAGGAGGAACACCTCGAGACACATATTAATCAAAATGACCAAAATTAAAGACAAAGAGAAAATTTTGAAAGCAGCTAGGGAAAAGAAACAAGTGACATACAAGGGAACCCCAATAAGGTTATCAGCAGATTTTTCATCTGAAACTCTGCAGGCCAGAAGGGAGTGGCATGATATACTTAATGTGATGAAAGGGAAAAACTTCCAACCAAGATTGCTTTACCCTGCAAGGCTCACATTCAGATTTGAAGGAGAGATCAAAACCTTTACAGATAAGGTAAAGCTAAGAGATTTCTCCAACACTAAACCAGCTTTACAACAAATCTTAAAGGAAATTCTCTAGGCAGAAAAGAAAAGGCCACAAATGACAAGCCTCACCAGTAAAGGCATATATACAGTAAAAATACTAAATCATCCATGCACAACTATGCTACCAAAATCAGAAATCTTGAGAAGGAGCACAAATGCAGGTCACTGGAGACGCAAGTGCAATTAAGAAACCAACAACTTAAAACAATCTCATTTGTATATAGACTCCTATTACCAAAACTTCAGGGTAAAAAAAAAAAAGAGCAAAAAAAAGAGCAAAAAAACCCCAAACAGTTAATACAATGGCAATAAGAACATATATATCAGTAATTACCTTACATGTTAATGGACTGAATGCCCCAACCAAAAGACATAGACTAGCCGAATGGATACAAAAACTAGAAAACAACCAATGGATCACTGAAGAAATCAAAGAGGAAATTAAAAAATACCTAGAAGCAAATGACAACAAAGACACAACACTCCAAAACCTCTGGGATGCAGCAAAAGCCGTTCTAAGAGGAAAGTATATAGCAATACAAGCCTACCTCAGGACACAAGAAAAAGCTCAAATGAACAACCTAACTTTACATCTAAAGTAGCTAGAGAGGGAGGAAGCCAGGTCATGGAAACAACCTAAATACACATCAACAGAGGAGTGGATAGGGAAGATATGGTACATACACACAATGGAATATTACTCAGCCATTAAAAGGAACGGAATAACAACGTTTATGGCAACATGGATGAACCTAGAAATTATCATATGAAGTGAAACCAGTCAGACAATTAGACGGCAACACCCAATGCTGCTGCTTACATGTGGAAACTAAAGAGACACAATGAACTCCTTTGAAAAACAGACAATGACTCACAGATTTTGGAAAACCTTGGTTTTTCAAATAAGACAATCTGGGGGGTGGAGGGATGCACTGTGGGTTTGGGACACAAAATCTATCGAATTGACTTATGATCTTTGTACACCTATAACTGAAATAAAATTCATTGTTAATAAGAAAAAAAATAAAATAAATAAATAAAATAAAATAAAAATAAAAATAAAAAGGGATGAAAGCAGCCCAAGGGTCTATCAGTTGATGAATGGGTAGACAAAATTGGTATACACATATAATGGAATATTATTCAGTCTTTAAAAGGAATTAAATTCAGACATATGATACAACATGAAGGAAACTTCAATATTTTACACTAAGTAAAATAAGTCTGTTACAAAAAGATAAATGCTGTATGGTTTCACTTATATATGGCACCAAGAGTAGTCAAATTCACATATATAGAAAGTATAAGGATGATTGTCAGGGGCTATAGGGAAAGGGGAATAAAGAACTATTCTTATATAGTACAGAGGTCCAATTTTGCAAGTGGAAAAGCATTCAGGAGATTTGTTGTACAAAAATGTGAATGCATTTAGCACCACTGAACTTAAAATTAAGTGGTTAGGATAGGAGTTCCCTGGTGGCCTAGTGGTTAAGGACTTGGAATTGTCACTGCTGTGGCTCGGGTTACTGCAATGACTTGGGTTTGATTCGAGGCCCAGGAACTTTTGCTTGTCATGGCCACGGCCAAAAATAAATAAATTAAAAGTGCTTAAGATGTTAATTTTCATGTTATGTGTATTTACCACAATTTTGAAAAATAAAAAATTGTTAACTGTATGCTATGTAAATTTTACCTTAATAAAAAATTATTTAGGCAGAATGATCAAGATGGTATAATGTGAAGACCCTAAGCTCATATCCCCCAACAAACACACTAAAACTACAACTACACATAGAACAACACTTTCTTAGGACAACCTAAAGACTAACAGAGCATCTTTGTAGAACAACTAAGTACAAATTTTTAAATCTTACCAAGACTGGTAGGAGAGGAAGAGAAGCAATCTAGTCAGGACACATACCCCCAGCAGTGACCAAAAAGAAAAGGAGGATATCACAAATTCAGAAGTCTTCCCTAAGAGTGAGGGATTTGAGCCCTGTATTGGGCATCCCAGCCCTGGGGCCCAGTATTGAGATGACTATTCCCTTAAACTGGTTTTGAAAACAAGCAGGGTTTATGACTGAGAGCCAGAGAACAGTAGGAAACTAAGACTCTGCTCTTATAGTAGTTAGTGCATAAACTTATTCCCAGTCCCAGTGCTGAGCAGAAGATTAAAAAAGGGCTGGAATTCTAGCTAGCTTGCCAAGACTGCCCCAGGATTCCCCCCAGGCACACTGGCCTCCAGCTCCAACCACCACAACCTGCCCAGGCAACTGCCCTCACACACCACAGGAAAAGTCACAGAGTGCACTGGGCTTTAGCTGTAGCCATTCTAACTTGAATACCCCCAACCCAGATTGTAGCCACCAGCAAAATCCAGGAAAAAACCTGGCCTATTCCAGGCTTCAGCTCTAACCCAAGATCTAGCTTGCCCTCCATAAAGTGACAGCCCCCAGTGTGCTCCGGGAGAAGGCTAGCTTGTTCTTCCTTCAGGTCCAGCCCTTCTGACAAAGTCACTGGACATACACAACCTGCATATGGATACTCCTACAGAAGAACATATCTTTAAGATTGGAAGGGGTAACTGTTTCACTAAATTTCTAGAGACAAACCAAGAAAGTCATACCAAATGAGGATATATAGGAAATATGTTCCAAACAAAAGAACAAGATAAAACTACAGAAAAAAGCCCTAGCAAAACAAAGATAAGTAATTTAACTGATAAAGAGTTCAGAGAAATTGCCATAAAAATGCTCAAAGAATTTGGGGAGAACTTCAACAAAGAATTACAAAATATAAAAAAGAACCAGTCAGAGATGAATAATACAATAACTGAAATGAAAAATACACTAGAGTGAACTAACACCAGATTAGGTGATAGAGAAGAATGCATAAGTGACCTGGAAGGCAGAATAGTGGAAATCACCTAACCATAACAGCAAAATGAGGATAGCTTAAAGTACCTCTGGGTAACATCAAGCATACTAATATTAGCATTACAGGGCTTTCAGAGGAGAAGATATAGAGAAAGGGGCAGAAATGTATTTGATGAAATAATAGATGAAAATTCCCCTAACATGGGAAAGAAAACAGATATTCTGGTCCAAGAATCACAGAAAGTTGTAAACAAAATAAACCCAAAGAGATCCACACCAAAACATTTTCTAATTAAAATGACAAAAGTTAAAGAGAAAAGTTTAAAGATAGCAAAAAGAAAAACAAAGGATTCCATTTAAGGAAACTCCATAAGACTATAAGCTGATTTTCAATAGAAACTTTGCTGGCCAAAGGGGACTGGCATGATATTTAAAGTGAAAGAGAAAACAATTACAGTAAAGGACATTCTACTCAGCGAGGTTAACATTCAGAATTGGAGGAGAGAGTTTCAAAAAAAAAGAAGAAAAAGAAAAGAATATATTACTGGAAAATTGATGTTATAAATGTGAAAAGGTCTTCTTTAACTGAAAAAGTAAAAGCTATGGAAACTCTCTCAAGGTGCAGCAGGTTAAGGATATGGCATTGCTGCAGCTATGGTGCAAGATGCAGCTGTGGCACGGATATTGTACATGGCCCAGAAACTTATGCATGCCATGGGCAAGGCAGAAAGAAAGTGAAAGAAAGAGAGAGAAAAAAGTAAAAGCCGTAACAAGAAATAAGAATGTATATGAAGGAGGGGGCAGGATCAAGATGGTGGAGGAGTAAGAAGTTGCGTTCAACTTCAACAAACACATTAAAAAAAAAAACCCATCTACATGTAGAACGATTCAAACAGAATATCTACTGAACGCTGGCAGAAGACCTTAAACCACCAAAAGGACAAGAAACCTCCACATAACTGGATAGAACAAAATGACAAAAAGAGAAAGTGAAAAATAAATAGAAACAGATGGGACTAGCACTTCTGAGAGGGAGCTGTGAAAGAGGAAAGGAATCCACACCCTGAGAAGTCACCTAACCGATGTGGAGATTGGCCAAGATGGAGGGACTTCAAAGCCCTGGAGAAAAGCATAGCAGCTGGACAGAGGAGGACAAAACAGAGAGAGAGCTGCACAAATCATCAGCACCACCTCCCAGCAAACCACAGCCTGAGACACTCAGAAGGGGGCTGGGAACTGAGATTCAGGCTCTGGAGGTCAGTTCCAGGGAGAATACTAGGATTGGTTGTGTGGAAACAGCCTAAGGGGCTAGAGAGCAGTGCACCAAGGGCTGGGGAGTGTAGTGCCAGAGCCAAGGAAACCTGGGAGGAGGACTGGACAGGAGAAGCAAGGCAGCATTGTTGGGGAGGGCAAAAGAGGGAGGAGTGGACCACTGTAGGAATATATTTCTCTGTGCATTCATGGACTCTCAGAGGGTGGGGTGATGGGCCACTAGGTGCTTCTTACACAGGCGATAGGTAATAGGCCCCTCTTACATAGGCTAGAGGTGGCAGGGCCTCCTAAATGGGCTAAGTGTGATGGACCACCTCTTCCATGGTCTATAGGTGGTGGGGGAAAACCAGCCAGAGATGGGCATGGCCCGACACCACTAGGCATCTGTGAACAGGCACTACCTATGGCCCCAGTTGCCTCAGAGGTCGGCACAGAGGAGGGCACTTCAACTGAGCACCATCCACTGTTCCTCTCACTCCCCTGGGAATGCATACGCCCTGCCACTGCTACTTTCAAGGGGAAAATTTGCAGCGTACAATACTCTACTAACAAGGATATCATTTAAAATAGAAGCAAAAATAAAAGAATTTCTCAATCAAACAAAAGCTAAAAGAATACAGCAATACTAAACACTCTGTAAAAGAAATACTCATAGGGCTCTTCTAAATAAAAGAGAAGTAAGAAGAAATAGGATGGAGGAAATCACAACTGGAAAGTAAGCACTTAAATAAGCCTGTACACAGGTTTAAAAGGAAAAAGAAAAAAACTAGTGCAAAAGCGAGGATAAAGAAAAGTAACAGTAAAAGGATAAATATAAAAATGTTAAAAGGGGGGGTGGAAAACAAAATCGTAAAATATCTGGAAGGAAAGTAGAAAATCTAGTTTTTTTTTCAGAATGTGTTTGAGCATATATGACAATCAAGATAAAGCAAGCAGATATAGGAAGAGGTTAACATACTTGAAAAACAGGGCAACCACAAATCAAAACCAAATAATACATTCACAACTACTAAAAAAGGGGGAGGCACAAGTATAAAATAAAATGAAATCATCCAACAAAAAAAGAAAGGACAAAGTAGAAACATAGGCTCAAGTGGAAGACAAGGCTTAAAATGGCAATAAATGCACATTTAAAATAATTACCTTAAAAGTCAATGGGCTGAATGCTCAAATCAAAAGACATAGGGTAGCAGACAGGATTATAAAAACCAGACCCTACAATATGCTGTCTAAAAGAGGTTCACCATAGGGAAAGAACTCATATAAATTTAAAGGAAGGGGATGGTAAAAGATATTTCATGCCAATGGAAGAGACACAAAAGGAGTTATAATACTCATATCAGACAAAATAGACTTTAAAATGAAATCCATAAAGAAAGACAAAGAAGGGCACTATTTAATGGTAAAAGAATCCATTCAAGAAGAGGATATTGCAATTGTCAATATATATGCCCCTAATATAGGAGCACTCAGATATATACAACAAATACTAACAGACATAAAAGGATAAATTGATGGGAATACAATCATAGTAGGAGACTTTAACACCCCA
This sequence comes from Catagonus wagneri, assembly GCA_004024745.2. Lineage (NCBI taxonomy): Eukaryota > Metazoa > Chordata > Mammalia > Artiodactyla > Tayassuidae > Catagonus > Catagonus wagneri. The sequence continues at coordinate 3,456,840 of PVHT020000026.1, forward strand.
CTCACATCAGTGGACAGATCCTCTAGAAAGAAAATCAATAAGGCCACAGAGATTCTAAATGACACAATAGAAAAAATTAGATTTCATTGACATGAAATTTAGAGGACATTACATCCAAAAAAGTCAGAATAAACCTTCTTTTAAAGCATACATGGAATATTCTAAAGGATTGATTACGTATTGGAGCACAAAACTAACCTCAACAAATTTAAGAGTACAGAAATTATTTCAAGTATCTTCTCTAACCACAATGGCATGAAACTAGAAATCAACCACAGGAAAAGAGAAAAAACTAACTACATGAAGACTAAACAACATGCTACTAAAAAACAAATGGGTCAATGAGGAAATCAAAAAGGAAATTAAAAAATACCATAAGACAAATGATAATGATGACACAACCACTCAAAATCTATGAGATGCCACAAAAGCAGTGCTTAGAAGGAAGTTCATAGCAATACCGGCCTTCATCAGAAAAGAAGAAAAATCCCAAATTGACAACTTAACCCACCACCTAAATGAATTGGAAAAAGAACAAAGAAAACTAGAAGTCATCAGAAGGAAGGAAAGCATGACGATCAGAGAGGAAATCAATAAAATACAGATTCAACAAACAATAGAAAAAATCAATAAAACCAAGAGCTGGTTCTTTGAAAAGGTAAAAAAATTGACAAACCTCTGGCCAGGTTCACCAAGAAAAAGAGAGAAAAAATAAAATAAAATAAGAAATGAAAAGGAGAAATCACAATGGCTACAGCACAAATACAAAAAAAAAAGTAAGAGAATACTATGAACAATTATATACCAACAAATTTGACAACCTAGAAGAAATGGACAATTTTCTAGAGACTTAAAGCCCTCCAAAACTGAATCAAGAAGAAATAGATCAACTGAACAGACCAATCACTAGTAATGAAATTGAATATGTAATAAAAACACTCCTTACAAATAAAAATCCAGGACAAGATGGTTTCAAAGGCAAATTCTACCAAACATACAAAGAACTTATACCCATCATCCTTAAACTTTTCCAAAATTTTGAAAAAGAAGGAGCACTCCCAGATAAATTCTATGAAGAAACCATCATCCTTATACCAAAACCAAACAAAGACACTACCAAAAAAAGAAATTATAGTCCAATATCTTTGATGAATATAGAAACAAAAATTCTCAACAAAATTTTAGCCAACAGAATCCAACAACATATAAAAAAGATCATACAACACAACCAAGTGGGATTCAGGTTCACAGGGATGGTTCAACATATGCAAATCAATCAGTGTCGTACACCACATTAACAAAAGAAAAGTCAGAAACCACATGATACTCTCAACAGATGCAGGAAAAGCATTTGACAAAGTCCAAAATCCATTCATGATAAAAACTCTTACAAAAGTGAATGTAGAGGGAATATATCTCAACATAATTAAAGCCATTTATGACAAACCCAGAGCTGAAATCCTTCCCACTAAATATGGAATAAGACAAGGATGTCCACTCTCACTGTTTTTATTCAACATAGTATTGGAAGCCCTAGCCACAGCAATCAGACAAACAAAAGCAATAAAAGGTATCCAAATTGGAAGAGAAGAGCTAAAATTGTCACTGTATCCAGATGACATGAAACAATACACAGAAAACCTTAAGGACTCATCCCAAAGAGTACTCAAACTGATCAATGAATTCAGCAAAGTAGCAGGATATAAATATAAACATTCAGAAATCGGTCACATTTCTGTATACTAACAATGAAATATTACAAATGAAATACAAAAATAAAATACCTTTTAAATACGCACCCAAAAAAATTAAATATCTGGGAATAAACCTGACCAAGGAAGTGAAAGAATTATATGCTGATAAACATAAAACATTAGCCAAGGAAATTAGGATTCAAAGAAATGGAAAGATATTCTATGCTCCTGGGTTGGAAAAATTAATATCATAAAAATGGCCATACTCCCCACATCGATCTATAGATTCAGTGCAATCCCTATCAAAATATCCATGGCATTTCTCACAGAACTAGAACAAATAATCCAAAAAATGTATATGGAACCATAAAAGACCCAGAATTTCCAAAGCAATCCTGAGGAATAAAACAAAGCAGGAGGCATTACTCTTCCCAAGCAGGAGGCATTACACTTCTAGACTTCAGGCAATATTACAGAGCCACAGTAATCAAGACTATGTGGGACTGGTACCAAAACAAACATAGAGACCAATGGAACAGAATAGAGAACGCAGAAATAAGCCTAGACATCTATGGTCAATTAATCTTCGACAAAGGAGGCAAGAATATAAAATGGGAAAAAGGCAAGTCTTTTCAGCAAGTGTTGCTGGGAAAACTGGTCAGCCACATGTAAATCAATGAAACTGGAACACACCCTCACACCATACACAAAAATAAACTCAAAATGGCTTAAAGACTTACACGTAAGACAACATCAAACCCCTAGAAGAGAACATAGGCAAAACATTGTCTGACATCAACCTTACAAATGTTCTCTCAGGTTGCCTCCCAAGGCAACAGAAATAAAAACAAAAATAAACCAATGGGACCTAATCAAACTGACAAGCTTTTGCACAGCAAAGGAATCCATTTTTAAAAAAAGACAATCTATGGAATGGGAGAAAATATTTTCAAATGATGCAACTGACAAGGGCTTAATCTCTATACAAACAACTTATACAACTCAATAGCGAAAAAATCCAGCAACCCAGTTGAAAAAAGACAACCTATGGAATGGGAGAAAATATTTTCAAATGATGCAACTAACAAGGGCTTAATCTCTATACAAACAACTTATACAACTCAATAGTGAAAAAATCCAGCAACCCAGTTGAAAAATGGGCAAAAGACCTGAATAGACATTTCTCCAAAGAAGATGGCCAAAAAGCACATGAGAAAATGCTCAACATCACTAATTTTTAGAGAAATACAAATCAAAACTGCTATGGGGTACCACTTCACACCATTCAGAATGGCCATCATTAATAAGTCCACAAATCACAAATGCTGGAGAGGGTGTGAAGAAAAGGGAACCCTCTGACACTGCTGGGGGGAATGTATATTGTTACAACTATTATGGAAAACAGTATGGACGCACCTCAGAAAACTCAATATAGAACTACCATATGACTCAGCAATCCCACTCTTGGGCATATATTCAGACAAACTTTCCATGAAAAATACATATGCACCCATATGTTCACTATAGCACTGTTCACATTAGTCAAGATATGGAAACAACCTAAATGTCCATGGACAGATGAATGGATTAAGATGGTGTGGTTTATATACACAATAGAATACTACTCAGTCATAAAAAAATAACAAGTTAATGCCATTTGCAGCAACATGGATGGAACCAGAGATTCTCATACTAAGTGAAGTAAGTCAGAAAGAGAAAGACAAATACCATATGATACCACCTTTATCTGGAATCTAATATATGGCACAAATGAACCTTTCCACAGAAAATAAGCTCAAGGACTTGGAGAACAGACCTGTAGCTGCCAGAGGAATGGGATGGACTGGGAATCTGGGGTTAATAGATGCCAACTATTGCCTTTGGAATGGATAAGAAATGAGATCCTGCTGTATGACCTGGGAACTATATCTAGTCATTTAATGATGGTGCATGATGGAAGTTAATGAGAGAAAAAGAATGTATATGTGTATGTGTGACTAGGTACTTTGCTCTACAGTAGGAAATTGACAGAGCACTGTAAACCAACTATAATGGAAAAAATAAAAACCATTTAAAAAATAAAATAAAATAGATAAAATAAAATAAATAAACCAATGGGACCTAATCAAACTTAGAAGCCTTTGCACAGCAAAGGAAACCATTTAAAAAAGGCAGCCTTTGGAATGGGAGAAAATAGTTTCAAATGATGCAACTTACAAGGTATTAATCTCCAAAATATATAAACAACTCTTACAACTCAAGAGCAAAAAACAAACCACCCAATTGAAAAATGGGCAGAAGACCAGAATAGACACTTCTCTAAAGAAAACATATGGATGATCAACAGGCACATGAAGAAATCCTCAACATCACTAATTATTAGAGAAATGTAAATCAAAACTACTATGGGGTACCACCTCACACCAGTTAGAATGCCCATCATTAATAAGTCTAGAGATGACAAAAGCTGGAGAAGGTGTGGAGAAAGGGGTACCCTCCTACACTGTTGGTGGGAATGTAAACTGGTACTACTATGAGAAACAGTATGAAGGTACCTCAGAAAACTCAATATATAACTACTATATGATCCAACAATCCCACTCCTGGGTGTATAGAGGGACAAAAACTTCCTTGAAAATAATACATGCACCCATATGTTCATTGCAGCACTATTCACATTAGCCAAGACATGGAAACATCCTAAATGCCCACTGACAGATGAATGGACTAAGATATGTTACATATACACAATAGAATACCATTCAGCCATAAAAAAATAACAAGTTAATGCCATTTGCAACAACATAGATGTAACAAGAGACTCTCATACTAAGTGAAGTACATCAAGAAGAGAAAGACAAATACCATATAATATCACTTATATCTGGAATCTAATATATGGCACAATTGAACCTATTTATAGAAAAGAAACAAACTCATATACATGGAGAAAAGACTTGTGGTTGCCAAGAGGGAGGAGGAGGGATTGGGATATACTGGGAGTTTGGGGTTAGTAGATTCAAAACTATTGCATTTGGAATGGATAAGCAATGAGATCCTGTTGTATAGCACAGGGAACTATGTCTAGTCACTTGTGATGGAACATGATGGAGGATAATGTGAGAAAAAGAATTCATATGTACGTATAACTGGGTCACTTTACTGTACAGAAAGTGGCAGGACACTTTAAATCAACTATAATGGAAAAAAATAGAAATATTTTTTAAAAATTTTTAAAGTACTACACATAGACTGAAAATAAAAGGATAGAAAAAAATATTGCATGTAAATAGAAATGAAAAGAAAGCTAGTTTAGCAATACTCATATCAGACAAAATAGACTCTAAAACAATGTCTTTAACAAGAAACAAAGAAGGGATGGTACATAATGATAAGGTGGTTACTCCAAGAAGAAGATATTACATTTATAAACATATATTGACCTGACATGGAAGCTGGTGCATATGTAAGGCAAATATTTGAAGACAATAAGGGGGAAATTTAACAGTAAAGCAATAATAATAAGGGACTTCTATTTCCCACTTACATTAATGGAGAGAGCATTCAGATAGACAATCAATAAGGAAACAATGACCTTAAATGATACATTAGACCAGATGGCTTAATAGATATCTACAGAATATTTCATCTAAAAACTGCAGAATGAATATACATTCTTTTCAAGTGCACATGGAAATTCTCTAGGATAAATCACATTATAGGCCACAAAATAAGTCAATAAATTCAGGAGTACTGAAATTTTATCATGTTTTCCAACTACAACAGTATGAAACCAAAAATTATTTATAAGGAAAAAACTGGGAAAATGTAGAGACTAAGCAACATGCTACTAAAAAACCAGTGGCTTGGAGTCCTGGTTGTGGCTCAGTGGGTTAAGGATCAAATGTTTTCTATGTAATGATGTGGGTTCAATCCCTGGCCTTGATCAGTGGATTAAGGCTCCAGAGTTGCTGTAAACTGCACCACAGTTTGCAGATGCAGCTCAGATACAGTGTTGCCATGGCTGTGGTGGAGGGCCCAGCTGCGGCTCCAATTCAACCTCTGGCCAGGGAACTTCCACAGGACACTGTGTGGCCATAAAAAAAAAAAAATGGGAAGAAACCAATGAGTCAATGAAGTCAAATAGGAAATCCTAAAATACCTTGAGACAAATGAAAATAGAAACATATCTACTCAAAATCTATGAGATGAAGCAAAAGCAGTTCTAAGAAGAATGTACAGAGCAATATAAGCCTTCATAGGAAAAAAAAGAAAAAATTAAAGATGATCTCTTGAAAAGATAAAATTGGTAAACCCTTATCCATACTTATCAAGCCAAAAAAGAAAGAGGACCCAAATAAAAATTAGAAGTGCAAGAGGAAAATTTACAACTGATAACACAGAAATTCAGGTAATAAAATTCTACTGACAGGTTCACCATCAGAGCCGCCATCCTGAGGGAGTGAAACCAATGCCTGCCTCAGCAGCAACATTGCAGGGCAGAGGGTTTCCCTGGGCAGGGTTGCTCCCACTGGTCTATAGCATGGGGACTATCTTTGCAAACCTCTTCAAGGGCTTTTTTGTAAGAAATAAATGTGCATTCTTCCGATGGGCCTAGATGCTGTGGGAAAGACAACCATCCTGTACAAACTGAAGATGGGTGAAATTGTGATCATCATTCCCACTATAGGCTCCTAAGTTGAGACTGTGGAGTACAATAACATAAGCTTTACCATGTGGGATGTGAGTAGCCAGTACAAGATCCAGCCTCTGTGATGCCACTTCCAAAACACGCAAGGTCTCACTTTATGGTTGATAGTAATGACAGAGAGCATGTGAACAAAGCCAAAGAGGAGCTCATGGGAATATTAGCAGAAAATGAGCTCAGGGACACTGTTCTGCTTGTGTTTGCTAACAAACAGGACCAACCTCATGTGATGAATGAAGCCAAGATCACTGACAAGCTGGGCCTATACTCTCTGCACCACAGGAACTGGCACATTCAGGCTGCCTGTGCCACCAGCAAGAATGGGCTCTATAAAGGACTGGACTGGCTATCCATTCAGCTCTGGAACCAGAAGTGAGCTGTACTCTCTCCTCTCTCACTCCCTCCTTCTACCTTCACTTTACTCTCATGTGGGAAACGTGCCTCTCTGGTGTGAGTGCCAGAAGCTGTCTCCATGGTGGGTCACAGTATGTTTCACCATGCTGAAAATGTTCAGACACAGCCTGCAACTGGGTTATTTAATGTAAATAGTTTTTGTTTGAAATGAGGCAGTTTCTGGTACTACTATGCAATATTACTTAGCTTTTTTATTGTAAAAAGAAAATCAACCCACTGCGAGTACTGAAAAAGGATTTTAGGCACATAGGTCATCTAGAAGTCACTGTGTCAGACAGGCCAAATCTTCCTTCTCTGAGCTTTAGCTCTGTGTTGAGATCCTTTTGGTTGTTGGTTTTTAACCCAAATTCAGTGCATTTTTTAAAATAGTTAAAAATACAAGATAAGGAGAACACTTGAACATACAGAAAGGAGAAGTACGCCTAGTGTAGGTTCTGCAGTAATGGCCTGAGTCCAGTCCACCAGTGGTTTGTTTCCTGTTAGGAACATGAAACGGGGCAGAACCTGCCATGATCCATTCATTCTGCATGGTCACAATCACAGGATCCCTGTCATTTACTGTGTCTCAAGTCATCCCACACCACACTGCATTCGTGCTTAAATTTGTGCTTACACGGCAGCCCAGGAGATGGACTAAAGGCTTCAACCCCCACACTCAGATCTCTTGGAGGAACCCCAGCTTTTTCTTGGGTCATCCATGGGCACTTTGGTTGGAATATTCTGGCTGCAGTCCCTTTTCTTGCCTGCTTCTCGCCTGCTGGGGTCTCAACAACAGGAACAAGGGTGGTCATCCTAGAGCCCCAGCCCCTTGGAGCCCCTTGTCTACATATCCTTTCACTCCATCAGCCTGAAAGTGTCAGATTTGACACTAAAAATTATAACCTCTACTTTTTTTTTTGTAGCAGCTGGAACTATTAAACTTTATCTCAGGGAAACGTCAGAACTGGTTTATTTGGTGTCATGGAACCTCTTACTGCTTTCAAAACATGAATAATAATCAACTGTTTTTTATACTTGTTTTCAGTTTTAATTCTGACAAACAAGCTCTGTAGTTGTGGCGATTAAAATAAAATCTCTTAACTATTTAATAAAAAAATTCTACACACAATTATATGTCAATAAAGTGAACAACCTAGAAGAAATGGATAAATTCCTAGAAACGTACAACCTTCCAAGTCTAAATTGGAAAGAAAAAAAAATGTGAACGGAATGATCACCAGTATTGAAATTGAATCAGTAATCAAAAAACTCCCCCAAAATAAAAGTCCTGCACAAATGGATCCATAGGGGAATTCTACCTAACATTTAAAGAAGGTTAGCTTCTCCTTTTTCATTTCTAATTTCATTGATTTTAGCCCTCTCCCTTTTCTTCTTGATGAGTCTGGCTAAAGGACTATCAATGTCGTTGATCTTTTTGGAGAATCAGCTTTTGGATTCACTGATCTTCTCTACTGTTTTCTTTGTCTCAATCTCATTTATTTCTTCTCTGATCTTTACAATTTCTTTCCTCCTACTAATTTTGGGCTGTGTTCTTCCTAGTTGCATTAGGTGTAAGATAAGATGGTTTATTTGAGATTTTTCTTGTTTCCTGAGATACCATTGTATTGCTATAAACTTCCCTCTGCTCTGAGAACAGCTTTTGCTGTGTCCCATAGATTTTGGACTGTTGTACATTGTTGTAATTCCTCTCAAAGTATCTTTTGATTTCTTCTTTGATTTCTTCAGTGATCCATTTGTTGTTTGGTAGCATATTTTTTAACTTCCAGCAATTTGTGTGTTTCGCTGTTTTATTTTCTTTAGTTGATTTCTAGTCTCACAGCATTGCAGCTGGAGAAAATGCTTGATATAATTTCATTTTTTTTAACTTAGCAAGGCTTGATCTGTAGCCCAAGATGTGATCTCTCCCAGAGAATATTCCATGTGCACTTGCAAAGCATATATATTCTGCTGCTTTGGGATGGAATAGTCTATAAATACCAGTTAAATCTATCTAGTCTAGGGTGTCAGCTAAGGCCTGTGATTCCCTGTTCATTTTCATTTTCTGCATGATCTATCCATTGATGAAAGTGGGATGTTAAAGTTCACCACTATTATTGTCTTACTGTCTATTTCTCCTTTTATGGGTGTGAGCCATTGCTTTATATATTGTGGTGCTCCTATGTTGAGTGCATATATATTTAAAAATTTTATATCCTCTTTTTGGATTGATCCTTTGATCACTATGTAGTGTCCTTCATTGTCTCTTGTTAGCTTCTTTACTTTAAAGTCTGTTTTGTCTGATATGAGTATTACTACTCCTTCTTTTCTATGATTTGCATTTGCATGTGATATCTTCTTCCATCCCTTCACTTTCAATCTGTATGTGTTCTTAGGTATGAAGTAGATATCACATAAAGAGCATATATACAAGTCCTGTTGTTGTATCCATTCAGTCTGTGTCTTTTGGTTGGAGCATTTAATCCACTTACATTCAGATTGGATTAAGACTGACAAAAAGAAGGACTGGAGCTCAACTTCTCTCATAAAAACAACAAAATTACAACCAAATGCTGAGCAACCTTCAACCAAATTTACTGGAAACTTTCAAAATGATATTCTACTCCAGAACAAAAAGAGGAGACCATGTCAAGAGGTACAGGAGGTGATTATGCGATATAGGCAACTCCATACCTCCTGGGTGGGAAGCCCCACAGACTGGAAAGTAACTGTATCACAGAGACTCAGCTACAGGACTGAGAGTTCTGAGCCCCACACCAAAACCCCACACCTGGTGAACTGGCACAGGGAGAAAAAGCCCCCAGAGCATCTAGTATTGAAGCCAGTGGGGCTTGTGTGCAGGAGCTCCACAGGACTGGGGGAAATGGAGACCCCATTCTTGAAAGGTGCACACAGACATTCATGAACACTGGGTCCCAGGGCAAAGCAGTCTCCAGATGAATCCTGATAGACTCTGACTGCAAATCTTGGAGGATCTCCTGGATAAACAGGGGTGACTGTGGCTTGTTGTGGGGGAAGGGCACTGGAGGTGAAGCTCTTAGGAAAATTCATCAGCTTGCATTTCTCTGGAGGTAGTCATTTTTGGGAAAATCTGGTCCCTCCCGCTGCACTGAGAAGACCCAGGCCAAACAATAATCCAGGTGGGACCACAGCCCCACCCATCAGAAAACAAGCTGCCTAAGGACCTCTCAGGCACACAGCCAGCCTCTAATCTCACCCAGAGACAAAGCCCTATCCACAAAAGAGATAGGAATCAGCCCCAACTACCAGTGGGCAGAAAGTAGTCCCTCCATCAGGAAGCCTACAGCAAGCCCCCCATAACAACCTCAGTCACAGGGCAGGCAAACACCGGAAGTAAGAGAGGCTACGACTCTATTGTCAGCAAAAAGGACACCACACCAAAAACCTATAAAAATGAAAAGACAGAAAACTCTAACTCAGATAAGGGAGAAAGAAAAAAACCCAGAAAAACAGCTCAGTGATGAGGAGATTATTGGCCTCCCAGAAAGAGACTTTAGACTGTTGATGCTGAAGATGATGCAAGACATTGGAAATAGACTGGAGGTAAAGATTGATAATTTACAGGAAACACTGAACAAATACAAGATATAAAAATTAAACAAAAAGAGATGCAAAATACAATGACTGAAATAAAAAATCTGTAAGAAGCAGCCAACAGTAGAATACAGGAGGCAGAAGAATGAATCGGTGAGGTGGAGGACAGATTAGCGGAAATCACTAACACAGACGAGAAAAGAGATAAAAGACTGAAAGGAAATTAGCAGAGTCGCAGAGAACTCTGGGATAACGTTAAACGCACCAATGTCCACATTATATGGTTGCCAGAGGGAGAAGAGAGAGAGAAGAGGACAGAAAAAATATTCAAGGAGATAATAGCCAAAAACTTCCCTAACATGGGAAAGGAACCATTCAGTCAAAACCAGGAAGTGAAATGAGTACCATATAAAATAAACCCAACGAGGAACACCCCAAGACACATATTAATCAAAATGACCAAAATTAAAGACAAAGAGAAAATACTGAAAGCAGCTAGGGAAAAGAAACAAATGACATACAAGGGAACCCAATAAGGTTATCAGCAGATTTTTCAGCTGAAACTCTGCAGGCCAGAAGGGAGTGGCATGATATACTTAACGTGATGAAAGGAAAAAACTACCAACCAAGATTATTTTACCCAGCAAGGCTCTCATTCAGATTTGAAGGAGAAATCAAAACCTTTACAGATAAGCAAAAGCTAAGAGATTTCTGCAACCCTAAACCAGCTTTACAACAAATACAAATACAATAAAGGAACTTCTCTAGGCAGAAAAGGCCACAACCAGAAACAAAAACACCACAAATGACAAGGCCCACCAGTAAAGTCAGATATACAGTAAAGATACTAAGTCATCCATGCACAATTATGCTACCGAAATCAGAAACCG
>PVHT020000026.1:3469097-3532799 GCA_004024745.2 Catagonus wagneri
AATTCAGTCAAACAATTAGAGAAGAGCTAACACCCATCCTTCTGAAATTATTCCAAAAAATTGCAGAGGAAGGAACACTCCCAAACTCATTCTATGAGGCCGCCATCACCCTGATACCAAAACCAGACAAAGATACCACAGAAAAAGAAAATTACAGGCCAATCTCACTGATGAACATAGATGCAAAAGTCCTCAACAAAATACTAGCCAACCGAATCCAACAAAGCATTAAAAGGATTGTACATCACAATCAAGTGGGATTTATCCCAGGGATGCAAGGATTCTTCAATATCTGCAAATCAAACAGTGTGATATACCACGTTAACAAACTGAAGAAAAAAAAAACCATATGATCCTCTCAATAGATGCAGAATATGCCTTGGACAAAATCCAACACCCATTTCTGATAAAAAAAAAAACCTTCAGAAAGTGGGCATAGGGGGAACCTACCTCAACATAATCAAGGCCATCCATGACAAACCCAGAGCTCACATCATTCTCAGTGGTGAAAAGCTGAAAGAATACCCACTGAGATCAGGAACAAGACAGGGATGTCCACTCTCGCCACTACTATTCAACATAGTTTTGGAAGTCCTAGCCACAGCAATCAGAGAAGTAAAAGAAATAAAAGGAATCCAAATTGGAAAGGAAGAAGTAAAACTATTGCTATTTGAAGATAACATGATACTATACCTAGAGAATCCTAAAGACTCTACCAGAAAATTGTTAGAACTCATCAATGAATTTGGCAAAGTTGCAGGATACAAAATTAATACGCAGAAATCAACTACATTTCTATATACTAACAATGAAAGATCAGAAAGAGAAATTAGGGAAGCAATCCCATTTACCATCGCTTCAAAAAAATCAAACACTGGAGTTCCCTTCATGGCTCAGTGGTTAATGAATCCGACAAAGAACCATGAGGTTTCGGGTTCGCTCCCTGGCCTTGCTCAGTGGGTTAAGGATCCTGCATTGCCATGAGCTGTGGTGTAGGTTGCAGACGTGGCTCGGATCCCGCGTTGCTGTGGCTGTGACGAAGGCCGGCGGCTATAGCTCCTGTTATACCCCTAGCCTGGGAACTCCACATTCCGCAGGTGTGGCTCTAGATAAGGCAAAAAGACAAAAATAAAAGAATCAAATACTTAGGAATAAACCTACCTAAAGAGACAAAAGACCTGTACTCTGAAAACTATAGGATGCTAATGAAAGAAATCAAGGATGACATGAACAGATGGAAAGACATACCATGCTCTTGAATTGGAAGAGTCAATATTATCAAAATGACTATACTACCCAAGGCAATCTACAGATTCAATGCAATCCCTATCAAATTACCAAGGGCATTTTTTACAGAACTAGAACAAAATATTTTAAAATTTGTTTGGAATCACAAAAGACCCAGAATAGCCAAAGACATCCTGAAAAAGAAAAATGGAGCTGGAGGAATCAGGCTCCCTGTCTTCAGACTCTACTACAAAGCTACAGTCATCAAAACTGTGTGGTACTGGCACAAAGACAGAAATATAGATCAGTGGAACAGGATAGAAAGCCCAGAATTAAATCCACGCATCTATAGTCAACTAATCTATGACAAAGGAGGCAAGAACATACATTGGACAAAAGACAGCCTCTTCAATAAGTGGTGCTGGGAAAACTGGACAGCCACATGTTAAAAAAAAAATGAAACTAGAACACTTCCTAACACCATGCACAAAAATAAACTCAAAATGGATTAAAGATCTAGATATAAGTCCAGATACTATAAACCTCTTAGAGGAAAACATAGGTCAAACACTCTCTGACATAAATGATAGCAGCATCTTCTCAGATCCACCTGTCAGAGTAAGGACAATAAAAAGAAAAATAAACAAATCGGACTTAATTAAGCTTCAAAGTTTCTGCACAGCAAAGGAAACTCTAAACAAAATGAAAAGACAACCCACAGAATGGGAGAAAATATTTGCAAATGAATCAACTGACAAGGGATTAATCTCCAAAATTTACAAGGACCTCCTACAGCTCAATACCAGAAAAAACAAACAACCCCATCAAAAAATGGGCAGAAGATCTAAACAAACAATTCTCCAAAGAAGACATACAGATGGCCAAAAAACACATGAAAAGATGTTCAACATCACTAATTATTAGAGAAATGCAAATCTAAACTGCTATGAGGTACCACCTTACACCAGCCAGAATGGCCATCATCAAAATGTTTACAAACAGTAAGTGCTGGAGAGGGTGTGGAGAAAAAGGAACCCTATTACACTGTTGGTGGGAATGCAAATTGGTGCAGCCACTGTGGAAAACAGTATGGAGATTCCTCAGAAAACTCAAAATAGAATTACCATTTGATCCAGCAATCCCACTCTTGGGCATCTATCCAGAGGAAACCATGACTCGAAAAGACACATACTCCTGTGTTCATTGCAGCACCCTATACAATATCCGAGTCATGGAAACAACCTAAATGCCCATTGACAGAGGAGTGGGTAGCGAAGATATGGTACATACACACAATGGAATATTACTCAGCCATTAAAAGGAATGAAATAACAACATTTATAGCAACATGGATGGACCTAGAAATTATCATGCGAAGTGAAACCAGTCAGACAATTAGACACCAACATCAAATGCTTCTGCTTACATGTGGAAACTAAAAAAAGGACACAATGAACTTCTTTGCAGTACAGATAATGACTCACAGACTGGAAAACCTTTGGCTTCCAAATGAGACAAGATGGGGGGTGGGGGGATGCACTGAGGGTTTGGGATGGAAATGTTATCAGATTGAGTTGTGATGATTTTTGTACACCTATAATTGTAATAATATTCATTAAGTAATGGGAATAAAATAAAATACTAAGCCCCTGAAAAAATAAAATAAAATAAAAATAAAACCTATTAGACATAACAAAAGAAGTTTAAGGGGGAAGGTTATAGTAATAGGAAACAAAAATATCAAATAAACAAAATAACTTTAAACCTAAAGCAATTAGAGAAATAAGAACAAGTCCAAAGTTAGTAAAAGGAAAGGAATCATAAATATCAGAGCACATATAAATGAAATAGAGACAAAGAAAAAGGCAGAAGAGATTGATGAAACTGATACCTGGTTCTTCAAAAAGACAAAATATTGATAAACCTTTAGTCAATTCATCAAGAAAAAAAAAAGGGAGTCGGTCCAAATCAATAAAATAAAAATGAAAAATGAGAATTTACAACAGATACCACAGAAATACAAAGGATCATAAGAGAATATTACAAGCAACTGTATGCCAAAAAATAGACAACTTAGAAGAAATGGACCAATTCTTGGAAAAATACAATTTCCCAAGACTGAACTAGGAAGAAATAGAAAATACGAACAGAATGATTACATGTACTTAAATTAAATCTGAGATTTAAAAACTCCCAACAAGCTCCCATCCAGGAAAAGATGGTTCCCAGTCGATTTATATCAAATATCTAGAGAAGAGTTAAGATCTATCCTTCTAAAAATATACCAAAAAAACTGCAGGGAAAGAGCACTTCTGAATTCATCCTATGAAGCCACTATCACCCTGATACCAAACTAGACAAAAATGCCACAAAGAAAATTACAGATCAGTAACACTGATGAACATAGACACAGGAAACCCTCAGCAAATTACTAGCAAATCAAATCCAGCAATACATTAAAAGGATCAAACACGATGATCAAGTATGATTTATCCAAGAGATGAAAGGATTTTTCAGTATCCACAAATCAGTCGGTGTGATACACCACAGTAACAAACTGAAGAATAAAAATCATATGATCATCTCAATAGATGCAGAAAAATATTTTTATAAAATTCAACATCCATTTATGATTAAAAAAAAACTCTCAAGAAAGTGGGCATAGAGGGACATACCTCAATATAATAAAGTCTATATATGACAAACTCACAGATAACATCATACTCAATGATAAAAATCTGAAAAGCAATTCCTCTAAGATTCCATTCTTTCCATTTTTCTTCAACATAGTTCTGGAAGTCCTAACCATAGTGATCAGAGAAGAAAAAGAAATAAAAGGAATCCAAATTGGAAAAGGAGTAAAACTATCACTGGTTTCAGATGACATGATACTACACACAGAAAATCCTAAAGACACTACCAGAAAATTACTAGAGCTCATCAGTGAATTTGGACAGTTGCAGGATACAACTTTATATACAGTAAATTTATATACAGTAAATTTATATACAGGAAATCTCTTGCATTTCTTTACACGAAAAATGAAATATCAGAAAGAGAAATTTAGGAAATAATCACATTTACTGTTGCATCAAAAAGATTAAAATAGCTAGGAATAAACCTACCTAGAGAGACAAAAGACCTCTACTCTGATGAAATAAATCAAAGATGAAACACACAAATGAAAATACATATTATGTTCTTAGACTGGAAGAATCAATACTGTCAAAATTGTTATACTAGCCAAGGAAATCTACAGATTCAATGAACTTCCTATCAAAATGCCAATTGTATTTTTCATAGCACTAGAACAAAAAAAATTGTAAGAAGTGCATGGAAACAGAAAAGACCCCTATTAGACAAATCAATCATGAGAAAGAAAAATGGAACTGGAGGAATCAGGCTCCCTGACTTCAGACTATACTACGAACATATAGTCATCAAAACAGTATGATACTGGCACAAAAAATATACATCAGTGGAACAGGATAGAAATCCCAGAAATAAACCCATGCCCCTAGGGTCAATTAATATATAACAAAGGAGGCAAGAATATTCAATGGATAAAAGACAGGCTCTTCAATAAATGATGCTGGAAAACTGGACAGCTACATGTAAAAGAATGAAATTAGAACATTTGGTAACACCATGCACAACAATCAATTCAAAATGGATTTAAAAATCTAAATGTAATACCATATACTATAAAACTCTTACAGGAAAATGTAAGTGGAACACACTTTGACATAAATTACAGCGATATCTTTCTTGATCCACCTGCTAGAGTAATGGAAATGAAAGCAGAAATAAACAAATGAGATCTAATCAAACTTAAAAGCTTTTGCACAGAAAAGGATACCATCAACAAAATGAGAAGACAAAGACTGTGACCAACAAGGGATTGATCTCCAAAGTATACAAACATTTCAAACAGCATTATATCATAAAACAATTTTTAAAAGGAGCAGAAGATTCAAATAGACATTTCTTCAAATAACACAGACAAGGACTACATGAAAAGATGCTGAACATTGCTAATTATTAGAGAAATGCAAATCAAAATTACAATGAGGTATCACCTCACATTGGTCTCAATGGCCATCATCAAAAAGTCTACAATATAATGAGAGAAAAGAGAACCCTCATACACTGTTGTTGGGAATGCAAATTGGTACAACCACAGTGGAAATCAGTATGGAGGTTCCTCAAAAAAATAAAAATAGAACTACTATAAGATCCAGGAATCCCACTTCTGGGCATCTATCCAGAGAAAATCACAATTCAAAAAATATACTCACCCAAATGGTCATAGTGGCATTATTTACAATAGCCAAGACATGGAAGCAACATAACATAAATGTCAATCAATTAATGAATGGATAAAGATATGGTACATATATACAATGGAATATTACTCAGCCATTTAAAAAGAATGAAATAATGCTACTTGCAGCAACACAAATAGACCTAGAGATTATCACACAAACTGAAGTAAGTCAGAAAGAAAAAGACAAATATCATATTATAACACTTACATGTATAATCTAAAATAATGATACAAATGAACTTATTTACAATACATAAAAGGACTCACAGACATAGAAAAAAACCTATAGTTTTCAACAGGGAAGAGTTGGGGGAGGGATAGATTGGGCATTTGAGATTGCTATATACACACTACTGTATATGGAATGGATGATTAACAGGGACCTGCTATATAGCACAGGTACCTCTATTCAATACACTGTGATAACCTATATGGAAATAGATATGTGAATATGTATAAAAGAATCACTTTACTATAAAGTAGAAATTAACACATTATACATTAAATATACTTCAATGAAATTAAAAATAGATAATTTCAAGTCTACAAATAATAATAAGTGCTTCAGAGGGTATTGAGAAGAAGGAACCCTCCTGCACTGTTGGTGGGAATGTAATTTGGTACAACAATTGTGGAAAACAGTATGGAGGTGCCTCAAAAAAAGAAAATTAGAACTAGAATGTGATCCAGTTATCCCACTCCTGGGCATATATCCAGAGAAAACCACAATTTGAAAAGATACATGCACCCCAATGTTAACAGTAGCACTCTTTACAGTAGTCAAGACATGGAAGCAACATAAATGTACAACAGAGGACTGGATAAAGATCTGGTATATATATACAATGGAGTATTACTCAGCCATAAAAAAAGAATGAAATAAGGCCATTTGCAGCAACATGGATGGACACAAAGATTATCATACTAAGTGAAGTAAACCAGACAAAGATAAATCATATATAATTTATATGTGAAATCGAAAATATGATACAAATGACCTTATCTACAAAACAGAATCAGACTCACAGACTCAGAAAAAAAAAAAAACTTCAAGTTACCAAAGAAGAAAGGGTATGGGAGAGGGATAAATTAGGAGTTTGGGTTTAGCAGATACAAACTGCTGTATATAAAATATGTGATAAGTCCTACTGCATAACACAGTACCACACTGTCTTGATTACCAAGGCTTTGTAACATTGTCTGAAGACAGGAAGAGTTATGCCTCCAGCTTGGATTTGTTCCTCAGGATTTCTTGGGCAACTCTGGGTATTTTATGGTTCCATATAAATTTTTGAATTGTTTGTTCTAGTCCTGTGAAAAATGTCATGGTTAATTTGATTGAGATTGCATTGAATCTATAGATTGCTTTGGGTAGTATGGCCATTTTAACGATACTAATTCTTTCAATCCAGTATAATGAAATATCTTCCCATTTATTTGAATCCTCTTTAACTTCCTTGATTAATGTGTTATAGTTCTCAGCATATAAGTCTTTCACCTCCTTGGTCAGGTTTATTCCTGGGTATTTGATTTTTTGGTGCAATTTTAAAAGGTATTGTATTTTTATATTCCTTTTCTAATAGTTCATTGTTAGTATACAGAAATCCAACTGATTTCTGAAAGTTAATCTTGTATCCTCCTAATTTGCAAAATTCATTGATCAATTTAAGTAGTTTTTATGTGGAGTTCTTAGGGTTTTCTATATATAGTATCATGTCATCTGCATAGTGACAATGTTACCTCTTCTCTTCCAAATTGGTTAACTTGTATTTCTTTTGCTTGTCTGATTGCTGTAGATAGGACTTCCAATACTATGTTGAATAAAAGTAGTGAGAGTGGGCATCCTTGTCTTGTTCCAGATTTTAGTGGGAAGGCTTTCAGCTTCTCTCCGTTGAGATTATATCGGCTGTGGGCTTGCCATAAATGGCTTTTATTATGTTAAGTTATTTTCCTTCTATATCCACTTTGGTAAGAGTTTTTATCATGAATGGATCCTGGATTTTGTCAAATGTTTTTTCTGCATCTATTGAGAGGATCATGTGGTTTCTGACTTTTTTTATATTAATGTAGTATATGACCTTGATTGATTTGAGTATGGTGAACCCTCCGTGTGATCTTGGGATGAATCCCACTGGTTCATGGTGTTATGACCTTTTTTATGTGTTGTTAGATTCAGTTGGCTAAAATTTTGTTGAGAATTTTTATATCTGCATTCAACAAAGATATTGGCCTGTAATTTTCTTTTTTTGGTATTATCTTTGGCTTTGGTATTAGGGTGATTGTGGCTTCATAGACTGTCTTTGGAAGTGACCTTCTTAAACATTTTGGAAAAGTTTAAGAGGATGGGTATAAGTTCGTTGTACGTTTGGAAGGATTCTCCTGTGAAGCCTTCTTGTCCTGGACTTTTGTTTGCAGGGAATTTTTATTGCATATTCAATTACATTTCTAGTGATCTGTCCGTTCAATTGAACTATCTCTTCTTCTTCTTCTTCTTCTTCTTCTTCTTCTTCTTCTTCTTCTTCTTCTTCTTCTTTCTCCTTCTCCTTCTCCTCCTCCTCCTCCTCCTCCTTCTCCTTCTCCTTCTCCTCCTTCTCCTCTTCCTCCTCCTCCTTCCTCCTCCTCCTCTTCCTCTTCTTCTTCTTCATCTTTTTAGGGCTGCGTTTGCAGCATATGGAGGTTCCCAGGTTAGGAGTCAAATCAAAGCTGTAGCTGCTGGCCTACACCACACCCACAGCAACAAAAGATCCCAGCCACATCTGTAACCAACACCACAGCTCATGCAACACTGGATCTTTAACCCACTGAGCAAGGCCAGGTATTTAATCTGCATCCTCAAGGACACTAGTCAGATTACTTTAAACTGAGCCACGAAGGGAACTCCCAATATATTTCTTCTTGATTCAGTTTTGGTGGGCTATAAGTCTCTAGAATGTTGTCCATTTCTTCTAGCTTGTCAAAACTGCTAGCATATAATTGTTCATAGTATTCACTTATGTTTTTGTTTTTTGTCTTGCTGCAGTATCTGTTGTAATTTCTCCTTCCTCATGTTTTTTTTTGTTTTTTTTTTGTTTTTTTTTGTTTTTTTTTTTTTTTTTTTTTTTTTTTTTTTTTTTTTTTTTTTTTTTTTTTTTTTTTTTTTTTTTTTTTTTTTTTTTTTTTTTTTTTTTTTTTTTTTTTTTTTTTTTTTTTTTTTTTTTTTTTTTTTTTTTTTTTTTTTTTTGCTTTTTAGGGCCACACCCGCAGCATATGGCGATTTCCAGGCTAGAGGTCGAATCAGAGATGTAGATGTTGGTCTACACCACAGCCACAGCAACTCAGGATCTGAGCCATGTCTGAAACCTACACCACAACTCACAGCAACCCCAGATCCTTAAGCCACTGAGTGGGGCTAGGGATAGAACCCAAATCCTCATGGTTCCTAGTCCAGTTCATTAACCGCTGAGCCATGAAAGGAACTCCTCCTTCATTTCTTTTTTTTTTTTTCAGTTCTTTCTCATGTGTTTGTGGTAAGGTGACCGCGACATCTTACTCCTCTGACATCTGGATCCACCTGTCTCCATAGGTCAATGAAATTATACTCAACATCATTAGTCATTAGGGAAATGAAAATTGAAACCAAATATGATGTCACCTCACACTTGTTAGAGTGATTATTATCAAAAGTACAAAATAAAAATTGTTGGCAAGGGTGGGGTGAAAGTGGCACTCTATTATACTTTTGTTGGGAATATAAATTGGTACAGCCACTGTGGAAAACAATATGGTGTTTCCTCAAATATTAAAAATAGACTGAAAAAAAAATAAAATAAAAATAGAATGACCATATTATCTTACAACTAATATTTTTAGGCATTCATCTGAATAAAACAATAACACTAATTCAACAAGATATCTGCACCTCTGTGATTATTACAACATTATTTACAATAGCCAAGACATGGAAACAATGTGTCCTTTAATGGATAAATGTATTTTAAAATGTAGCTGATATAAATAAATGAATATATATGAATATTTTTCATCTATAAAAAAGAATGATATCTTGCATTTATGACAACATGGATGGACTACAAGGGCACTATGCTAAGTGATATATGTCAGACAAAGAAAGAAAAATACCATATGAACCTACTTATATGTGGAATGTTAAAAAAAAAAGGTTCATATATATGGAAAACAGATTGATGGTTTTCAGAGGCAGGAGATGAGGGATGGGAGAAATGGATGAGGGGGTCAAAAGGTACAGATTTCAAGTTATAAAAGAAACAAGTCACATGGACAGAATATACAACATGGTGACTCTAGTTAACAATTATGTATTTCATGTTTGAATGTATACAAATATTGATTCATGTTGTATACCTGAAATTAATATGATGTTATATGTCAATTTTACTTCAATTAGCAAAAAAGAAATTAACTCCAAATTGATTAGACTTAAGTTAAGACCTGGAGCCATGAAACTCCTAGAACAGAACATAATAAAAACCATTCTTTTTTTCAAACTTTTGTCAAAGTTTTATTGAAATATAATTGATTTACAATGTTGTGATAATTTCTGCTCTACAACAAAGTGATTCAGTTATATATACACACACATCCATTCTTTTCCCGATTCTTTTCCCATTACTTCTTATCACAGAATATTGAGTAGAGTTCCTTGTGCTATACAGCAGTGCCCCATTGACCATTCTTTCCATATAAAATAGTGTGCATAGTCCAATCCCAAACCACCAATCCATCCCTCCCCCCAAACTTTCCCCTTTGGTAACCATAAGTTTGTTTTCAAAGTCTATGAGTCTGTTTCTGTTTTATAAATAAGTTAATTTGTATCACATTTTTAGATTCCACACATAAGTGATATCATATGGTGCTTGTCATTCTCTATCTGACTTACTTCACTTAGTGTGATAATCTCTAGGTACATCCATGTTGCTGCAAATGGCATTATTTCTTTTTTTTATGGTCTATGAATGTCTTTTATTTTTTAATTTTTAAAATATTTTATTTAAATATAGTTGCTGAACAATATTATAAAGGTTACAGGTGTACAACATAGTGATTCACAGTTCACTTGTACGATACAGTGATTCAAAACACAAGGAACTATATCCAATCTCTTGAGATAGAACATAATGGAAGACAGTAGGAGAGAAAGAATGTATATATGTGTGTGACTGGGTACTATACTGTACAGAAGAAATTGGCACAACACTGTAAATCAACTATATTTTAATAAAAAAACAAAATCGTTAAAGATTGTGCTTCATTTGTGGTTAAAATATTGGCTACATTCCATGTGTTGCACAATATATCCTTGTTGCTTATTTTATACATAATCATTTGTACCTCTTTTCTTAGTTTTATCTTCTATTAAATTTTTATTTTTATTTGAGTATGGTTAATTTACAAAGTTGTGTTAGTTTCAGTTGTAGAGCAAAGTGAATCCATTATACATATACATATGTACAGTCCTTTCAGATTCTTTTCCCATATTGTTCACCAGAGCATTGAGTAGATTTCCCTGTGTTATACAGTAGGTCCTTGTTACCTATCTATCATATATGTCAATCCCAACCTCCCATTTTATCTCTCCCCACAAAGTTTCCCCTTTGGTAATTTTCAGAGTATATTTCTCTATGTAAATTTATTCCTAGGTATTTTATTCTCTTTGATGCAATGGTAAGGGTATTGTTTCCTTAACTTCTCTTTCTGATGAGTCATTTTTGGTGTATAGGAATGCAAGAAATTCTGTCTATTAATTTTGTATCCTGTAACTTTACCAAACTCATTAATGAGCTCTAGTAGTTTTCTGGTAGTATCTTTAGGATTTTCTCTGTATAGTATCATGTCGTCTGCAAATAATGACAGTTTTACTTCTTCTTTTCTGATTTGAATTCCTTTTATTTCTTTTTCTTCTCCAATTGCTGCAGCTAGGACTTCCAAAACTATGTTGAATAAAAATTGTAAGAATGGGCATCCTTGTCTTGTTCCTGATCTTAGCAGATTTTCATCATTGAGAATGATGTTAGCTGTGGGTTTGTCATACATGGCTTTTATTATGTTGAGATTTGTTCTCCCCCCATGCCCACTTTCTGGAGAGTTTTTATTAAAAATGTGTGTTGAAAAGTGTAACTGATTTCTGCATGTTGATTGTATATGCTGCATCCTTACTGAATTTGTGGATTAATTCTAAAAGTGCTTAGTCTAGGATTTTCTATACATAAGATTATATAATCTACATATAAAAATTATTTTACTTCTTCCTTTCTGATCTGGATGTCATTTATTACTTCAGCAATTGCTTTTGCTATGACTTCCATTTCTATGTTGAATAGGAATGGTGAGAGTGAGCACCCTTGTCTTGTTGTTGGTCTTAGAAATTTTTCACTGGATCATGGTGTGTGAACGTTTTAATATATTGTTGAATTCAGTGGGTTCTTTGAATATATAATCCTACACTCACCAAAGTTTTAAATGTTTGTGGCATATTCACTACGGATATTGGCTTGTATTTTCTTGTAGTATCCAGGATTGGTGTCAGGCTAGCTCTGATTTGTAAAATAAGTATAGGAGTCTCATCCTCTTCAATTTTTTGAAAAGTTTGAGAAGGTTTGGCCTTAATTCTTAATTAATATATGGTAGAATTCAGCAGTCAAATCATATAGCCCTGGGCTTTTCTGTGTTGGGATGTTTTTGGTTAGTGATTCAGTCTCCTTCTTGTTATTAATCTGCTCACATTTTCTATTTCTTTCTAACGGTTTTGGTAAGTTGTATATTTCCAGGAATTTATCCATTTCTTCTAGGCTACCCAATGTGTTGGTGCATAATTCTTCATAGTATTCTACTACGATCTTGTATATCTCAGCAGTATCAGTTGTAATATCTTCTATTTCATTTCTGATTTTATTTATTTGACATGTCTTTTTTCTTAGTCTACCTAATGGTTTAATGATTTTTTTATCTTTAAAAAAGTTCTTAGTTTTGTTGATATTTTCTACAGTTTTTCTGGTTTCTATTTCATTTTTTTTCTGCTCTAATCTTTGTTATTTTCTTCCTTCTAAACTTTGGGCTAGCTGTTTCTTCTTTTTTTGTTTCTTAAGATGTAAAGTTAACTTATTTGAGATCTTTCCTTTTCCTTAATATAGGCATTTATCACTATCTAAACTCCCATCTTAGAAATATATGTACATATATCTTAATTCTCTGGTTTTCTTTCTGTTGTTAGTATCTAATTTTATACTGTATGGTCATAAAGATACTTGATATGATTTCAGTCTTCTTAAACTTGCTAATTACTATTTAATGGTCTACCCTGGAGAATGTTCTTTGCACACTTAAAAAGAATGTATATTCGCTGCTATTGGATATAATGTCCTATATAGGTGTGTTAAGTCCATTTGGTCTAAATTATGGTTCAAGTCCAACATTTCCATGTTGGTTTTCTGTCTGGATTATCTACCCATTGCTGAAATTGGGGTATTGAAATCCCCTACTATTATTACATTGTTGTCTATTTCTCCCTTCAGATCATTTAGCATTTGCATAATATATTTAGGTGCTCCAGTGTTGGGTACATATTTATTTACAATTGTTATATCTTCTTGATGGATCGACCCTGTATCATTATATAATGAATTCTTTTTCTCTTACTACTGTTTTTGGCTTAAAATCTATTTTGTCTGATAAAATTGTACCTACTCCTGATCTCTTTTGGTTTTCACTTGCATGAAATATCTTTTTCCATCCCTTCACTTTGAGCTTATGTGTGTCTTTAAAGCTGAAATGGATCTCTTCAAGATTGTACATACCTGGGTCTTACTTTTTTAATCCATCCATCCAGTCTATACTTTTGATTGGAGAACTCAATTTATGTTTAAATTAATTATTGATATTAAGGTTTTCCTAATACCATCTTAATAATTGTTTTACGGCTGTTTTGTAGTTACCTTGTTGGCTTTTTTTCCTTGCTGCCTTGCTTTATGAATGAATGATTTTTCATGGTGGTATGCTCTGATTCCCTTGTCTTCATCACTTGTGAAACTACTACAGGCTTTTGCTTTGACTTACATAAAACATAAATATGACAGTCATTTTACACTCCTAACACCTTAACATCTATAGCCAACAACAACTCTACCCATTTACTCCTTCCATTTTTTTGTTTTTAATCACAGTTTACCTCTTTTTCTATTGCATATTCATTAACATATAATAATAGCTACAATTATTTTTGGTACTTTTGTCCTTTAACTTTTATACTGTAATTAAGTGGTTAACATATTGTCATATTCAGTATAGAGTTTTATGAATTTAACTATATATTTGCCTTTACCAAGGTGTTGTATATTCTCATGTATTTTTATGTTACTAACTAGTGTTTTTTTCATTTCAGCTTAAAGAACTCCTTTCAGCATTTCTTGTAAGGCAGGTCTAGTGGTGATGAATTCCCTCAGCTTTTGTGTGACTGGGAAAATATTTAGCCTTCTTTTTTTAAATAATAACTCTACTGGACAGAGTATTCTTGTTTGCCAATGTTTGTCTTTAGCACTTTGAATATATCATCCCACACTCTCCAAGACTTTAACATTTCTGCTGACAAATCTGCTGACTGCCTAATGGGAGTTCCCTTGTGGGTTACAATCTTTTCTCTTACTTCCTTAAGGGTTCTCTCTTTGAATTGATTTTTGATAGTTTAACTAAGTCTTGGAGAAGATTATTTTTTATTGAAATAATGGGGCAATCAATTC
Organism: Catagonus wagneri; assembly: GCA_004024745.2. Lineage (NCBI taxonomy): Eukaryota > Metazoa > Chordata > Mammalia > Artiodactyla > Tayassuidae > Catagonus > Catagonus wagneri. The sequence goes on from PVHT020000026.1 coordinate 3,483,402, forward strand.
ATTTCATGAACGTAGATGTCCAAATCTCTCCCCATGCTTGAGAAGTACTAAGCCATTACTTCTTTAAATAAGCTTTTGACACCTTTTGCCCTTTCTTCTCCTACTGGAACTCCAATGATTCTAAAATTGGCTTTTTAAATGGGTCTCATATATTATGTACACTTTCTTTACTCTTTTTATTCTAGTTTTTTCTTCTCCTATGTATTATTTTTAACTTTCTATCCTTTATCTCACTAATTCTTTCTCATGTTTGGTCACTTCTGCTGTTGATGCTCTCTATTTCATTCTTTATTTCATTTGTTGAATTCTTCAGCTCCTTAATTTATGCTTCTTCTTTATTATTTCTCTTTGTAAAATTTCTCATTGTGTTCATATATTGTTTTCCTGATTTCACTGAATTGTATTTATGTGTCTTTTATTATGTAACTTTTAAGTTTACTTAAAATCTATTTCTGTTTCTTTATGTTTATTAGTTTTGATTCTAGATTCAACATATAAGTGAAATCATAGGGTATTTGTCTTTCTCTGTGTGACTTATTTCACTTAGTAAAATACCCTCTAAGTCCATTAATATTGTCACAAAAGGGGACAAGATTTCATTTTTTGTGGTTGAGCAATATTTCATTGTATATATATACCACTTCTTTAGCCATTTATGTATCAAAGGACAGTTAATTTGCCTGAATATCTTGGCCATTGTGAATAATGCTGCAAGAATCATAGGGGTGTATATATCTTTAGGAATTAGTTTTTTTACCCCTTTGGAAAAATACCCAGAAGTGGAATTTCTGACTCATTTCACAATTTGATTTTTTTCAGGACCCCCCCTGAACTGTTTTCCATAGTGGGTGCACCAATATACAATCCCACCAGCAGTGCACAAGTGTTCACTTTATTCCATTTTCACCAACACTTGTTATTTCTTGACTGTTTCATAATGCCATTCTGGCAAGTGTGAGGTGACATCTCATTGCGGTTTTGATTTGCAGTTCACTGATTATCAGTGATGTTGAGCATCTTTTCATATGTCTGTTAGCCAATTGTATTTACTCTTTAGAAAAAAATGTCGATTCAGGTCCTCTATGCATTTTTAATTGGGATGGCTTTTGCTTTTTCTTTCTTTCTTTTTTTGTTTGTTTGTTTAGAGAAAGGATTCACAATAATTTTTTTTTCACTTTTTAGGGCCACGTCTGCAGCATATGGAAGTTCCCAAGCCAGGGGTCGACTTGGAGCTATAGCTGCCAGCCACAGCCACAGAAGCAGCAACATGGGATCCAAACCACATCTGCCATCCACACCACAGCTCATGGTAACACTGGATCCTTGACCCACTAAGTGAGGCCAGGGATTGAACCCACATCCTCATGGATGCTAGTCAGATTCAGATTCATTTCTGCTGCACCACAACAGAAACTCCTGAGATAAATATTTTATGTTACTTTCCTAAATGATTGTAATATTTTTTCAGCTGCAGTGTGCACATAAAAAGCATGAGCATTGCCTGTATTTTTGCATCTATTTGCCATGGCTTTTTTTCTTTCCAGGGTTATTGAAATATAATTCACATACAGTACTTCGTAAGTTTAAGGTGTACAGCAAAATAATTTTACTTAAATATATCACGAAATGACTATCACAATAAGTTTAGTGAATATCCATCATCTCATACATACAAAATTAAAGACAGAGAAAAAAAATTGCATGTGATGAGAAACCTTAGGATTAACAACTTTAATATATAACATACAACAGTATTAATTAGAATTATCATGTTGTACATTACATTCCTAGGACTGTATATCAACATACAAACATTTTGCTTGGTTACTGGAAAATATTCTCCACACCACTCATTTTGTATCCGTGACTCATTTATTTTTCAACTGGAATTTTTTACCTCTTAATCTCTCTCACCTATTTCTTATTTCCCTCCTACTGCCTCTCCTCTACTAACCAGCTGATTCATCTCCGTATCTATAACTCTGCTTCTGTATTGTTATGCTTGTTTGTTTTGTTTTTTAATGATTTTTATTTTTTCCATTACAATAGGTTTACAGTGTTCTGTCAGTTTCTACTGTACAGCAAAATGACCCAGTCACACGTACATATATATTCTTTTTCTCACTTATCCTCCATCATGTTATATCATAAGTGTCTAGATATAGTTCTGTGCTATACAATAGGATCTCATTGCTTATCCACTCCAAATGCAATAGTTTACAACTACTAACTCCAAAGTCCCAGTCTATCCCACTCCCTCCCCCTCCCCTTGGCAACCACAAATCTGTTCTACGAGTCCATGAGTTTCTGTTCTGTGGAAAGATTCATTTGTACCATATATTAGATTCCAGATAGGTGATATCATGTGGTATTTGTCTTTTCTTTCTGACTTACTTCATTTAGTATGAGAGTCTCCAGTTCCATCCATGCTGCTGTAAATAGCATTATTTTGGTTTTTTTATGGCTGAATAGTATTTCATTGTGTATATATACTACATTTTCTTAATCCAGTTATTTGTCCATAGACAGTGAGATTGTTTCCATGTCTTGGCTATTGTGAATAGTGCTGCAATGAATATAGGGATGCATGTATCTTTTTCAAAGAATGTTTTGTATAGAAGTATGTCCAAGAGTGGGATTGCTGGGTCATATGGTAGTTCTATATTGAGTTTTCTGAGTTACCTCCATACTGTTTTCCATAGTAGTTGTAACAATTTACATTCCCACCAACAGTGTAGGACAGTTCCATTTTCTCCACACCCTCTCCAGCATTTGTTATTTGTGGACTTTTAATGCAGGCCATCTTGACAGGTGTGTAGTGGTACCTCATAGCAGGTTTGATTTGCACTTCTCTACTAATTAGTGATGTTGACCATTTTTCTGTACCTATTGGCTATCTGTATATATTCTTTGGAGAAATGTCTATTCAGGTCTTTTGCCCATTTTTCAATTGGGTTGTTGGCTTTTTTGCTGTTGAGTTGTATAAGTTGTTTGTATATTTTAGAGATTAAACCCTTTACTGTGGCATTGACTGAAAGTATTTTCTCCCATTCTGTAGGTTATCTTTTTGTTTTTTTATGTTTTCCTTTGCTGTGCAAAAGCTTGTAAGTTTGATTAGGTCCCACTGGTTTATTTTTCTTGTATTTCTGTTGCCTTGGGAGTCTGACCTAAGAAAACATTTGTAAGGTCAGAGAATGTTTTGTCTATATTCTCTTCTAGGCGTTTGATGGTGTCTTGTCTTATGTTTAAGTCTTTAAGCCATTTTGAGTTTATTTTTGTGCATGGTGTGAGGGTGTATTCCAGTTTCATTGATTTACATGCGGCTGTCCAATTTTCCCAGCACCACTTGCTGAAGAGACTATCTTTTTCCCATTTTATATTCTTGCCTCCTTCGTCGAAGATTAATTGACCACAGGTGTGTGGGTTTATTTTTAGGTTCTCTATTCTGTTCCATTGATCTGTATGTCTGTTTTGGTATCAATACCACACTGTCTTGATTACCGTAGCTTTGTAATATTGCCTGAAGTCTGGAAAAGTTTTGCCTCCTTTTTGATTTTTGTTCCCCAGGATTTCTTGGGCAATTCTGGGTCTTTTATGGTTCCATATAAATTTTTGGATTGTTTGTTCTAGTTCTGTGGAAAATGTCATGGGTAATTTGATAAGGGTTGCATTGAATATGTAGATTGTTTCGGGGAGTATGGCCATTTTTATGATATTAATTCTTTCAAGCCAGGAGCATGGAATATCTTTACACTTCTTTGAATCCTCTTTAGTTTCCTTGATTAATGTTTTATAGTTCCCAGCATATAACTCTTTCACCTCCTTGGTCAATTTTATTCCTAGGTAGTTAATTTTGGGGTGCAATTTTAAAAGGTATGGAATTTTTGTATTCCTTTTCTAATATTTCATTGTTAGTATACAGAAATGTAACCAATTTCTGAATTTTAATCTTGCTATTTTGCTGAATTTATTGATCAACTTGAGTAGCTTTTGTGTGCAGTCCTTAGGGTTTTATATGTATATATACATATATACATATATATATAAAATCATGTTATTTGCATACAGTGACAATTTTACATCTTCTCTTCCAATTTAGTTACATTTTATTTCTTTTGTTTGTCTGATTGCAGTGGCTAGGACTTCCAATACTATGTTGAATAAAAATGGTGAGAGTGGGCATCCTTGACTTGTTCCAGGTTTTAGCAGGAAGGCTTTCACCTTTCTCCACTGAGTAATATACTGTCTGTGGGTTTGTCATAAATGGCTTTTATTATAGTAAGGTACGTTCCCTCTATACCCACTTTGGTAAGAGTTTTTATCATGAATGGATGTTGGGCTTTGTCACAAGTTTTTCTGCATCTATTGAGATGGTCATGTGGTTTTTGACTTTTCTTTTGTTAATGTGGACATTGATTTATTTGCATATGTTGAACCATCCTTGTGCACCTGGGATGAATCCCACTTGGTCATCGTGTATGATCTTTTTTATATGATTTTGGACTCCGTTGGCTAAAATTTTGTTGAGAATTTTTGCATCTATATGCATCAAACAATATTGGCCTATAATTGTCTTTTTTGGTAGTATCTTTGGTTTTGGTATTAGGGTGATGATGACTTCACAGAATGTCTTTGGGGGTGTTCCTTCTTCTTCAACTTTTTGGAAAAGTTTAAGAAGGATGGGTATCAGATCTTCTTTTCCTGATAGAATTTTCCTGTGAAGCCACCTGGTCCTGGACTTTTGTCTGTAGGGAACATTTTCATTACATATTCAATTTCATTTTTAGTGATCAGTCTATTCAGTTGATCTATTTCTTCTTTTTTTTTTTTTTGCCTTTTGTCATTTTATGGCCGCGGGTTTATGGCCGCACCCGCGGCATGTGGAGGTTCCCAGGCTAGGGGTCTAATCGGAGCTGTGGCCACTGGCCTGCACTGCAGCCACAGCAATGCAGGATCCGAGCCGCGTCTGCAACCTACACCACAGCTCACGGCAACGCCGGATCGTTAACCCACTGAGCAAGGGCAGGGATCGAACCCGCAACCTCATGGTTCCTAGTCGGATTCGTTAACCACTGCGCCACGACGGGAACTCCTGATCTATTTCTTCTTAATTCAGTTTTGGAGGGCTGTATGTCTCTAGAAAGTTGTCCATTTCTTCTAGGCTGTCAAATTTGTTGGCATATAATTTTTCATCACATATTCTCATGCGTTTTTTTTTGTATTTCTGCAGTATTCATTGATAGTTCTCCTTTTTCATTTCTTATTTTGTTTATTTGGGTTCTTTCTCCCATCTTCTTTGGTGAGTCTGGCCAGAGGTTTGTCAATTTTGTTTACCTTTTCAAAGAAGCAGATCTTGGTTTTATTGATTTTTTTCTATAGTTTTTTGAATCTCTATTTTCTTGATTTCCTTTCTGATCTTTATGATTTCCTTCCTTCTACTGACTTTAGGTTTTGTTTTTTCTTCTTTTTCTAATTCTTTTAGGTAGCAGGTTAAATTGTCAGTTTGAGAGTTGTCTTCTTTTTTGAGGAAGGCCTGAATCGCTATGAATTTTCCTCTAAGCACTGCTTTTGTGGCATTCCATAGAATTTTGAATGGCTGTGTCTTCATTATCAATTGTCTTGAGTTAATTTTTAATATCCTTTTTGTTTTCCTCATTGACCCATCGGCTTCTTAGTAGCATGTTGTTTAGTCTCCATGTAGTCAGTTTTTTCTCTTTTTTTTTTTTTTTTGTCTTTTTAGGGCCACACCTGCAGCATATGAAAGTTCCCAGGCTAGGGGTCAAATCAGAGCTATAGCTGCCAGCCTACATTACAGCCACAGCAGGATCCGAGCTGCATCTGCTACCTACACCACTGCTCATGACAATGCCAGATCCTTAACCCACTGAGCAAGGCCAAGGATCAAATCCACAACCTCATGGTTCCTAGTCAGATTCGTTTCTGCTGCATCAAGACAGGAACTCCAGTTTTTTCTCATTTCTTTTCCTGTGGTTGATTTCTGGTTTCATGCCATTGTGGTCAGAGGAGGTACTTGAAATAATTTCTATATACTTAAATTTGTTGAGGTTAGTTTTGTGCCCCAGTATATGGGCAAACCTTGAGAATGGTCCATGTGCACTTGTAAAGAATGTGTATCCTGATTTTTTTGGATGTAATGTCCTAAAAATGCCAATGAAGTCTAACTTTTTCTATTTTGTCATTTAGGGTTTCTGTTGCCTTACTGATTTTCTGTCTAGAGGCTCTGTCCATTGATGTGAGTGGGGTGTTAAAATCTCAATTATTGTATTCCCATCAATTTTTCCTTTTATGTCTGTTAGTATTTGTTGTATGTATCCAGGTGTTCCTATATGTATATCAACAATTGAATATCCTCTTCTTGAATGGACCCTTTTATCATTAAATAGTGTCCTTTTTCTTTATTTTTTTTTAGATTGCACATGTAAGTGAAATCATACAGCATTTGTCTTTGTCTAAAACATTTCATTTAACATAATACCCTCCAGGTCAATCCATGTTGTTGCAAATGGTAAGATTACATTCTTTTTCATAGCTAATATTCTGTTGTATATGTATATATACCACATCCTCACTGATTTTCTCCCATATCACCAATGTTGGCATCAGTGCTCACTCCAAATGATGTTACTTAAGTGTCCAAATTAAGTGTGTTGTAATTTTGAATGTTAACATTTCATCTTTGACTTGGCAAGTAGATTGATTGCTGTGCTTTGTATCAAGATAATGCTAGTTTAATTTTTGCTTCATTTACAATATTATGTCAGTTTCAGGTATACAGCTTCAGATTCATTTCCATTATAGGTTTTTACAAGTTACTGAATACACTTCCCTGTGCTATGCAGTAAATCATTGTTTAATCTATTTTATACACAGTTGTGTGTATCTGTTAATCCCATACTCCTAATTTAACCCTCCCCATCACCTTTTCTCTTTGGTAACCATAAGTTTGTTTTCTATGTCTGTGAGTCTGTTTCCATTTTGTAAATAAGTTGATTTGTATCCTCTTTTTAGAGTCCACATATAAATATTTTTATATTGTATTTGTCTTTCTTGGCATGACTTACTTCACTTAGTATGATAATCTCTAGGTCCATCCATGTCCTTTGTTGCCTATGGCAATATTTCATTCTTTTTATGGCTGAGTAATATTCCATTGATGGACATTTAGGTTGCTTCCCTGTCTTGGCTATTGTGAATAGCGCTGCTATGAACATTAGGGTGCATGTATCTTTTCGAGTTTTTGTCTTTTCCAGATATATAATGCCAGTTTAATTTTTAACTTTGTGAATATTGTCACCATGTTTTCTAAGAGTTCAAATAATGAACATGAAAGCAATACCATTGCCATGATTTCCCAGACATGACCAAAAAAAGAAAACTAACCAAGTGTGTTATTTTAATGACAGATGAAAGGACACATACAACTGGAATAAGGAAGGCAAATAACCAAAGTAGAGCGTACTGCACAATATCCAAAAAAGAATATGCGATTGGGTATTGTGGAGAAAGGAATTTGAAAGCACATATGGAAACAATATCAAAATCAAGCAAAAGTTTTCTTACTTCCCAATAAGACACCAATACTCAATTGAAAATAGCAACCATTGAATTAGCCAAATGATTCCATATGAGTGAACACATTATTATAAAAGCTTCCTTGATTGCTCTATGAAACTAAGGTATGTTTCCTGATTCAGAGGTTACGGCTGAAATGTTCTGTGAGCAAATAAAAGGGGAAGTTTTGTGTTCGCATCTTACAGTATAGAGCTGATTCTGTCAGATTTTATTTCATACTTTCTACAGGTTTATTGTGATGCATCAGATCATGGCAACAAAAACAAAATATCCCCCCTAGCTCTTAGGAAGTTTGACTTGAAAATTGGAGTTTCAATTTTTCCTCTTGAATTCTATGGAGATGTTAACAAAAACTGTAGAAAACCTAAAACAAAAGAATGTTTAGGAAGTTCCCGTCATGGCTCAGCAGTTAATGAACCCAGCTAGTATACTTGAGGAGGAGGGTTCGATCCCTGGCCTCACTCAGTAGATTAAGGATCCAGTATTGCCATGAGCTTGGTGTAGGTCGCAAGCTCAGCTGGGCTTCCATGTTGCTGTGGCTGTGGTGTAGGCCAGTGGCTTCAGCTCCGATTTGACCCCTAGCCTGGGAACCTCCATATGCCTCGGGTGAGGCCCTAAAAAAAGACCAAAAAAAAAAAGAATGTTGATAATTGTCCAAATACAAACTAGATTTTGTTCATCTGTGTTCATATTCAAGCAGAGCACAAATAATAAGTTTTGGCACATTCCATTCAGTCTATAAACTTTGTACCAAAGAAAATGAAAAGATCTTATCTGCTAAATATACTGCACACCTTGTACACAATACTGCTAAAAAAAAGTGGATGTGATTTGCTTACCTGGGCTATTTAAGTTTTCATAATAAAAGGTTCTGGTCACTTTTTAGCTTCCTCAAAATGTGCAGAAGCACCTAATAAGAAAATTTACTTTATTTAAATAGAAAGAATAACCTCTATAAGTCATGTGCCTACAGGATGGCTATTATTGTTAACAGCCACAGAAAAGATTTTTAGATGTTGGTCTGCTGTAAACTTTTTTTCAAAATGTGATACAAGAAAAATGTCCTTTAATCTGGAAATACATTGAGGATGAGGATGGAGAAAAAGATTATAATAGAAAAGGATTTAAAATAAAATAGTGGATTTCCTGTTGTGGTGCAGGAGAAACAAATCTGACTAGTATCCATGTGGATGTGGGTTCTACCCCTGGCCTCACTGTCAGGGATCCGGCATTGCCCTGAGCTCTGGTATAGGTCACAGGTATGTCTTGGATCTCATGTTGCTGTGGCAGTGGTGTAGGCCGGCAGATGCAGCTCCGATTCAACCCCTAGCTAGGAACTTCCATATGCCACAGGTGTGGCCTTAAAAAGCAAATAGCAATAATAATAATAAAATAAAATAAAATAAATGCATATGCTACATTGCTTGATGCTGTGACAAAAATTCATACAGAAAAAAAAATTTCAGTGTTTAGATATAATACTACTTCAGAACTCAAAAAAAAAAAGTCTCCAGAAAAGCATGTGAATTAAACAGAACTCTCTCATACCTTTACTAAAATTTTAACTTATTTTGAATCCAACTTCAATTTCATGAATGGAAATTATCTTTGTGCTTGAAAATATTTTTTCCCTGAGAAAGAAAGGTTTAATTTATGATGACATCTGATTTTCAAAGTATTCAAAAATGATGGATATTTTTAGTCATGGACAGAGTATATGACAAATATATAGATGCAAAGGGCCTAATTGACAAATAGCTGGTCTATGAAGACAAGATGTTGGTGCAAAGTGAATGGACATTTTTGGAGAAATAAGAACTAATTCCTACAAGTCTAAAAAACTGCTATTCCTAGCAAATAATATTTAGGAGTATTCCATCATAAATAATATTTAGGATGTTATCACACTGGACTGACACCAGGAATTGGTGTAACGTGGCCTTGATAAGAGTAGAGATGATAAGAGTAGCGATGCATATCAAAATAAATATTATGTTTGACCATATTCAGGTTTGTTTTTGTTTTTTGTCTTTTTAGGGTCACGCACACAGCATATGGAAATTCCCAGGCCAGCTGCTGGCCTACACCACAGCCACAGCAATGCAGGATCCGAGCTGTGTCTGCCACCTACACCACAGCTCACAGCAACATCAGATCCTTAACCCACTGAGCAAGGCCAGGGATCGATCTCACATCCTCATGGATACTTGTCAGGTTAGTTACTGCTGACCACAACGAGAACTCCAACCATATTCATTTTTACCACTACATAAAAGAAGGATGTCCTAAAGTCGGCAGGAAGTTCAGAAAAGTATTATTGGAAAATAAACAGAGTAAAAATATCCTACTGTACAGTGGGACCAAAAGGAAATTTCATTATAATATTTTTATTAAATATTAATAAAATTAAATAATAAAAATAATATCGGTTATAGGCAAGAGATAATACCTGTTTATCTTCTTTACTTCTTTTTTTAAAGTCTCATATTTATGTATATTAATAATATACAATAATATGCTCTAAAAAATTTAAACAACCAAGAGTTGAAATAAATTGCTCTGACAGGACAAGACTATGAAAAATATTGTTATATTTAATTGGTCCTCCTACTAATTACTACTAATTGCCACTGTTAATTAGTCCTATTGTTTAAATAACAGCATGTATGTAACAGAAAACTAAATACTACAGAAAAACATAATTTTAAATTAATATATACTTTCATATTTTTACATTATGGCAATAAGACATGTGTGTAGAATTATGGGTCTTTCCATCCAATACAGCTGTGTCCCAAGTTGACTCTATAAAGGTTGGTCACCCCAGTGATATAGTACCATTCAGGTGGGGGAACAAGACATAAAGAAGGTAATATTTGCAAATTAAATAAACGAATTCGTAAGCAGTGATGTCTTCTGTAAAAGAGAAATAAGCGGCTAGAACAAGCCAAAAAGGCTTTCTTGTTTTTTAAATTTTTGCACCCTACACATATATTACCTATTCAAATAGCAGAAAATCATTATTGGGATTGCCCACGCTGAGCTGGGAAAGCCCTGCAAAGCATAGGGATTGGTGTTTTCTTTTCCTTTTTTTTTTTTTTTTTTTGTCTTTTTAGTGGGCTGCACGCAGGGCATATGGAGATTCCCAGGCTAGGGGTCAATTTGGAGCTGCAGCTGCCAGCCTACACCAAAGCCAGAGCAAAGCCAGATCCGAGCCGCGTCTGGGACCTATACCACAGCTCACGGCAACGCCGTGGATCAGTGTTTTCACTGGAAACAATGTGTGAAGAACACGTGATTCTTTGGGGGACTTGCACGGAGTTCAAAATGGCTGCGTGGTGGACAACTGATTCAGATGAGCCCGATGAGGTAAGCTGGTGGCCAGAACTGAAGGGCCCACCAAGTCCCAGAAATCAGTATGAATTTTTATGTGTGAAGGAAGCCATTAGCGGGTTTTAAGGAAAGGAATGTAATTATTTGATTATGACTAAGATCTCTGGCTGTGAAAAGAATGTGGAGAAGCACTGTTTCGGGGACCTGTTGCTGTAGCCTTGGTAAGTAAGGCTGTTGGCTTGGACTGTTAGCATGGCAGCACCAGATGGAGATGGATATGCCGAGACACAATGTGACTTTGGGAGATTGCCGTGACAGGGCTTCCTGCACGACCGAAGTGTGGATTGTAGGAGAAAGAGTATAACATGGCTGATAGCCCTTTCCCACCTGTGTGGGTAAGAGTGCCTTTCCCTGAAATGGAGGGTGTTGGTGGATGTGGAGGAGGAATAAAGAGTTCTGAATTTGGGGCACCTAAAGCCAGAGATAGCTAATGCCCATTTTGTGAGCGTCACTCAAGTTCTGTGTTCTGTGAGGAGAGGGGGAGAGTAGGCATCCGGGAGGCAAATGAGGCCCCTGGCTAGGCCTCAGCAGAGACAGAGGAAACTAGCTCCTCAAGCCCAAGCAACAAGGCCGGAGGAGTTCCGGCGGCGGGGAATCTTGCAGGTGGTCAAAGGCTTTGCATCAATATGAAATGAGCAGCACTACCACAGAGGCAGGTGGAGGCAGGGCCTCTGCAGGGAGACGGAAGGAGCCAGGGTGACGGCACGGGAGGTGAGGAGAAGCCCCCAAAACACAAGAGTGGCCTATTTCGTGCACTTTTCCGGGGAACAGCTCTGGCGGACTTACCGGCCCTTCCAAGTGTTGGCCCAGGGCACCTCCGGGAAGGCTTACCCGCCTTTTACAATTCTTCGGCGCCGCCTGCTCCCCGGTAGCCCCGCCGCCCTCAGCCTCCGGGGGGCGGGCGAGAGGCTACCCGGCGCTGTAACCCCGCCTTCCGTGCCTGCAGGGGTGGAGCCTGAGCGAGGAACCCGCCAGCAGCCCTCTCTCCCCGGATGACCAGCGGGAGGATAACATGGAGTCGGGCAAGATGGCGCCTCCCAAGAATGCTCCGAGAGATGCCTTGGTGAGTGCAAAGGATGCGAGGCTAGGCGGGGCTCTAGGCTTGGCGCGGCCGCGGCCCGGGACGCAGAAAGCCGGCTTGGGCATAGGACCTGAGGACGGGCTCGCGGGCTGGCTTCAGCCCGGCCCGGACTGCCAGGAGGAGTGGGAGATTGGGGTGCCCTGGACCCCGGGACTCTCTCCCGCCACCCTGGCGGCCCGGCCGGTGGGGGACTGGCGGCCCGCCGGCTTTGTCTCCTGGGCCTAGAGCCCCGGCCCCCCCGTCGTTCCGCCAGGTCTGAATCCTCACTCGCGCATCCGAGATTCTGATGCTATGCTTTCCCCGTCGCTACATCTGAGGATGACAACCAGCTGTAGCCACCCCTACCTCAGCTGGGAAAGCCAACCCCGGCCTTCTTCTTCTCTCTTTGCCCCCGCCCTCACCCCCTCCAAAAAAAAAAAAAGTTTTCATCAAAGAGCACGACGGGATTTGGTATGATCCTGACTTGTACTTGGGAGGAAAAGGATGAGTACAAGTTTGGAACTCAAAGAACCTTATGTCATAAATATAATTACTATCTTGGGTCCAGTCTTGATTTCTATACCTAGATTATACATCTAGCCTTGTTATTTGAATCCACAGGTGATGGCACAGATCCTGAAGGATATGGGAATTACGGAGTATGAACCAAGGGTTATAAATCAAATGCTGGAATTTGCTTTCCGTAAGTTAACAAACACCAAAAATTTATCTATCTTGTGGGTGTGAAAAGCTCGTTCATTGTAAGAACATTTTCAACCAAATTACTTTAACAGTCAATATCATAGAATTCAGCCTAAAACAGTAAAAAGGAGCTCAAGCTAGGGAACAGTATTTATATTGTGATATTTATATCGATCATATAGATAGGACAACTATCTAGAACCAAAATTCATAAACTTTCTTGAAATTAATGAAAATTTTATTAAGGAAAGTGGCCATAAATATTAAGCTTAATTTCATATGTTTAAAAAATGTTTTATTCCTAAAGGATATGTGACTTCAATTCTGGATGATGCAAAAATTTATTCAAGCCATGCTAAGAAACCTAATGTTGATGCAGATGATGTGAGACTGGCAATCCAGTGTCGGGCTGACCAATCTTTTACCTCTCCTCCCCCAAGAGATGTGAGCAAACTTTTACTTGAAGTTCATTTTACATATAATTTTTAATTGTAGTTCTAATAAGGAATTTTTTTTTTAGTTTTTACTGGATATTGCAAGGCAGAAAAATCAAACGCCTTTACCACTGATTAAGCCATATGCAGGACCCAGATTGCCACCTGACAGATACTGCTTAACAGCTCCAAATTATAGGCTGAAGTCCTTAATTAAAAAGGTAAGAATCTTTTTCAGTTATCTTAACTTTTTTAAAGGATCAGATGTGTTAGGAGAATTTGTAAAAAGCAAATTCCTGTAGATAGTGTAGTAGATTAAAAGTTAAGATAATTTACTAAGGTTTTTTAACTTTAAACTTTTGAAGTTTAGTTCCTTGAAAATACTATGTCCACAGTTAGCTGCTATGTTAAAATATAGAACGTATGATCCAAGATTTTTAGAGCTAAAAGGAACTTTATTGTTCATCTAACCCAACACTTATTTTCCACATCGGCCTATGCCACAGCCACAGCATTGCGGGATCCGAGCTGCTTCCGCAACCTACACCACAGCTCACAGCAACACCGGATCCTTAACCCACTGAGCAAGGCCAGGGATCGAACCCGCAACTTCATGGTTCCTAGTCGGATTTGTTTTCCACTGAGCCACGATGGGAACTCCAGCATAGTTTTTTATCAAAGCCCAATAACAGAGTAAGTGATATACCATCAGGCATTGGACTTGCTTTTTGAAATATGACCTAAAGCTCTCACTCCACTGAAAAAAACACCTCCCCAAATTGGGCTTAACTTTGTTGTCTGAAATTCCACTATAAGAGAGTTTATTTCTTTTGGGGTTAAGGTATTTACTTAAGGAAGTTAGCTGTTAATCCCCAAATAAGACATAAGACTCTACCTTAAACTGAAAAACTATATAGAATTTTATATATACACACACACACACACAGAGAGTGTGAGTTTTTTAAGGCTGCACCTGTGGCATATGGAAGCTCCCAGACTAGGGGTCAAATCAGAACTGCAGCTGCATACACCATAGCCAAATCACAGCCAGATCAGAGCCTCATCTGCGACCTACACCTCAGCTTGCAGCAGCGCTGGATCCTTACCCTGCTGAGCTACAATGGGAATGATAGCTAGCTAGCTAGACGAATATATTCTATTTGTATTATGAGTGTGTGTGTGTGTGTGTGTGTGTGTGTGTGTGTGTGTGTGAAAACCCTAGTTTAACTGCTAGAATTAGAACACGGAACAAAAACAACATATTTGGAGTTCCCTGATGGCTCATCAGGTTACGGATCTCGACTTTATCACTGTATGATGCAGGTTCAATCCCTGGCCGCGGAACTTCTTTATAATTTTTCTATTGTAGTTAATTTACAATGTTCTGTAAATTTCTGAAGTGACCCAGTTATACATATATATACATTCTTTTTCTCACATTATCCTCCTTCATGTTCCATCACAAGTGATTAGATATAGTTCCCTGTGCTATTACAGCAGGATCTCATTGCTTATCCACTTCCAATGCAATAGTTTGTACCTACTAACCCCAAACTCCCAGTCCATCCCATTCCCTCCCCCTTCCCCTCCCCCTCAGCCACCACAAGTCTTTTCTCCCAAGTCCATGAGTTTGTTTCTTTACTGTAGAAAGATTCATTTCTGCCATATATTAGATACCAGATAAAAGCAATATCATATGATTTTTGTCTTTGTCTTCTAACTCACTTCACTTAGTATGAGAGTTAGTTCCATCCATATTGCTGCAAATGGCACTGTTTTGTTATCTTTATGGCTGAGTAGTATTCCATTGTGTGTATGTAATACATCCTCTTAATTCATTCATCTGTTGATGGACATTTAGGTTGTTTCCATGTCTCAGCTATCGTGAATAGTGCTGCAGTGAACATAGAGGTGCATAAATATTTTTCAGTGAAAGTTTTGTCCAGATAGATGCCCAGGAGTGGTATTTCTGATTCATAGGTAGTTATGTATTTAGTTTTTTGAAGTACGACCGTACAGTTTTCCATACTGGTTGTACCAATTTACATTCCCACCAACAGTGTAGAAGGGTTCCCTTTTCTCCACACCCTCTCCAGCATTTATTATTTGTAGACCTACTAATGATGGCCATTCTGACCAGTGTGAGGTGGTACCTCACTGTAGTTTTGCTTTGCATTTCTCTAATAATTAGTGATGATGAGCAATTTTTCATGTGGCTGTTGGCCATCCATATGTCTTCTTTGGAGAAATGTCTATTTAGGTCTTCTGCCCATTTTTCAGTTGGGTTGTTTGTTTTTGTTTTGTTTTTTTTGCTTGTTGAGTTGTGTGAGTTGTTTGTATATGTGGTTTCCTTTGCTGTGCAAAAGCCTTGAAGTTTGATTAGGTCCCATTGGTTTATTTTTGTTTTTATTTCTGTTGCCTTGGGAGAGTGATCTAAGAAAACATTTATACATTTGATGTCAGAGAATGTTTTGCCTATGTTCTCTTCTAGGAATTTTATGGTGTCTTATGTTTAAGTCTTTAGGCCATTTTGAATTTATTTTTGTGCATGGTGTGAGGGTGTGTTCCAGTTTCATTGATTTACTGCAGCTGTCCGGTTTCCCCAGCACCACTTGCTGAAGAGACTTTTTTGTTTTATATTATTATATCCTTTGTAGAAGATTAATTGACCATAGGTGTCTGGGTTTATTTTGGGGTTCTTTATTCTGTTCCATTGATCTGTACATCTGGTTTGGTAGTGGTGCCACACTGTCTTGATTACTGTGGCTTTGTAGCATTGCCTGAGGTCTGGGAGAGTGATGCCTCCTGCTTAGTTTTTCTTCCTCGGGATTTCTTGGGCAATTCTGGGTCTTTTATGGTTCCATATAAATTTTTGGATTATTTGTTCTAGTTCTGTGAAAAATGTCATGGGCAATTTGATAGGGGTCTCATTGAATCTATAAATTGCTTTGGGTAGTATGGCCATTTTTACAATATTAATTCTTCCAACCCAGGAGCATGGAATATCATTCCATTTCTTTGAATCCTCTTTAGTTTCCTTGATTAATGTTTATAGTTCTCAGCATATATGTCTTTCACCTCCTTGGTCAGATCTGTTCCTAAATATTCCATTTTGGGGGGTGTGATTTTAAAAGTTACAGTATTTTTTATATTCCTTTTCTAATATTTCATTGTTAATATACAGAAATGCAACCAATTTCTGAATTGTAATCTTGTATCCTGATAATTTGCTGAATTCATTGATCAGTTCAACTAGTTTTCATGTGGAACCTTAGGGTTTTCTATATAGTATCATGTCATCTGCATCAGGTGACAATTTTACCTCTTCTCTTCTGATCTGGATAGCTCGTATTTCTTTTGTTTTTCTCATTGCTATGGCTAGGATTTCCAATACTATGTTGAATAAAAGTGGTGAGAGTGGGCGTCCTTGTTTTGTTCCAGATTTTAGTTGGAAGGCTTTCAGCTTTTCTCCGTTGAGTATTATATGGGCTGTGGGTTTGCCATAAGTGGCTTTTATAAAATTAAGGTATGTTCCTTCTATACCCACTTTGGTAAGAATTTTTATCATAAATGGATGCTGGATTTTGTCAAATATTTTTTCTGCATCTATTGTGATGATCATGTGGTTTTTGACTTTTGTTAATGTGGTGTATGACGTTGATTGATTTGCGTATGTTGAACCATCCTTGTGAACTTGGGATGAATCCCACTGGATCATGGTGTATGATCTTTTTTATGTGTTATTGGATTCGGTTGGCTAAAATTTTGTTGAGACTTATTGTGTCTGTATTCATCAAAGATGTTAGCATATAAATTTCTTTTTCGGTAGTATCTTTGGTTTTGGTATGGGTGATGGTGGCTTCATAGAACATCTTTGGGATTATTCCTTCCTCTTAAACCTTTTGGAAAACTTTAAGAATGATGAATATAGGTTCTTCTTTTTATGTTTGGTAGAATTCACCTGTGAAGGCATCTGGTCCTGGACTTTTGTTTGTAGGTAGTCTTTTTATTACATATTCATTTTCTTTTTTGTTTGTTTGTTTGTTTTGCTTTTTTAGGGCCGCACCAGCAGCATATGGAGGTTCCCAGGCTAGGGGTCAAATCAGAGCTACAGCTGCTGGCCTGTGCCACAGCCAGAATCTGAGATGCAGAATCACAGATGCAGAATCTGAGCTGCATCTGTGACCTACACCAGAGCTCACGGCAACACCAGATCCTTAACCCACTGAGTGAGGCCAGGGATTGAACCCACAACCTCATAGTTCTTAGTGGGATTCATTTCTGCTAGGCCATGATAGGAACTCCCTACATATTCATTTTCATTTCTAGTGATTCCTTTCTTCAGTTGCTCTGTTTCTTCTTGATTCAGTTTTGGTGGGCTGTATGTCTTAGGTGTCCAATTCTTCTAGGTTGTCGAATTTGTCAGCATATAATTGTTCATAGTATGATTTTTTGTATTTCTGCAGTATCCCTTGAGATTTCTGCTTTGTCATTTCCCATTTTGTTTATTTGAGTTCTTTTTCTCCTCTTCTTGGTGAGTCTGGCCAGAGGTTTATCAGTATTGTTTACCCTTTCAAAGAACAAGCTCTTGGTTTTCTTGATTTTTTTTTCTATTTTTTTTTTTGTCTCTATTGTCTTGATTCCTTTCTGATCTTTGTGATTTCCTTCCTTCTGCTGACTTTAGATTTTCTTTGTTCTTCTTTTTCTGATTATTTTAGGTGGTGGGTTAAGTTGTTGATTTGCAGTTTCTCTTCTTTTCCGAGGAAGGCCTGTATTGCTATTACCTTCCTTCCAAGAACTGCTTTTGTGGCATCCCATAGATTTTGAATGGTTGCGTTTTCATTATCATTTGCCTTGAGGTATTTTTAAATTTCCCTTTTGATTTTCTCCTTGACACACTGTTTTTTTAGTAGCATGTTGTTTAGTCTCCGTGTAGTCAGTTTTTTCTCATTTCTTGTCCTTTGGTTGATTTGTAGTTTCTTGCCACTGTGGTCAGAGAAGGTACTTGAAATCATTTCTGTACTCTTAAATTTGTTGAGGTTAGTTTTGTGCCCTAGTATGTGGGAAGTCCTTGAGAATGTTCCATGTACACTTGAAAAGAATGTGTATTGTGATTTTTTTTTTGGATGCAATATCATGAAAATGTCAACGAAGTCTAAGTTTTCTATTGTGGCATTTAGGATTTCTGTTGCCTTACTGATTTTCTGTCTGGAGGCTCTGTCCATTGATGTGAGTGGGATGTAAAAGTCTCCTACTATTATAGTATTCCCATCAATTTCTCCTTTTATGTCTGTTAGTATTTGTTGTATGTATTTGGGTGCTCCTATATTAGGGGCATATATATTGACGAATGTAATATCCTCTTCCTTTTTTTTTCAGTCTTTTGTCTTTTTAGGGCCATACCCACTGCATATGAAGGTTCCCAGGCTAGGGGTTGAATCAGAGCTACAGCTGCCAGCCTACACCACAGCCACAGCAACAAGGATTCAAGCCACGTCTCTGACCTACACCACAGCTCACAGCAATGCCAGATCTTTAACCCACTGAGCGGGATCAGGGATCAAACCCGCAACCTCATGGTTCCTAGTCGGATTCCTTTCCCCTGCACCACAATGGGAACTCCTGTAATATCCTCTTCTTGAATCGTTCCTCTTATCATTAAATAGTATCCTTCTTTGTCTTTTTTTGTGGCCTTCATTTTAAAGTCTGTTTTATCAGATACGAGTATTGTAGCTCCTGCTTTCCTGTCTTTTCCATTTGCGTGATATATCTTTTTCCATCCCCTCACTTTCAGTTTATATGTGGCCTCTCTCCTAAAGTGAGTCTCTTGTAGAAAGCATATTGTAGGGTCTTGTTTTTTGATCCAGTCTGCCACTCTGTGTCTTTGGTTTGGAGCATTCAGACCATTGACATTTCAGATAATTATTGATAAATGTATATTTATTGCCATGTCAAACGTTTTCCAGTTGATTCCATGTTTCTCCTTTGTTCCTTTCTTTTTTTAGTTGGATAATTTATTTTATGCTTGTGCCCTCTTCTTTTTAGTCTTTGTGAATGTAGTGTTTGGTTTTGATTTGTGGTTGCCCTGTTTTTCAAGTATGTTAATCCCTTCCCATATCTGCTTGTTTTAACCCAATAGTCATATTGGCTCAAACATACTCTAAAAAAAAGAGTCAAGGAGTTCTCATTGTGGTACATCAGAAATCAATCCGACTAGTAACCATGAGGTTGCAGGTTCGATCCCTGACCTCGCTCAGTGGATTAAGGATCCAGCATTGCTGTGAGCTGTGGTGTAGGTTGCAGATGTGGCTCGTATTCTGCGTTGCTGTGGCTGTGGCATAGGCTGGCAGCTGTATTTCCAATTCAACCCATAGCCTGGGAACCTCAGTATGCCTCAAGTGTGGCCCTAAAAAAGCAACAACAACAACAAAAAATCTAGATTTTCTTACTTTCCTTCCGCACATTTTGATTTTGGTGTCTTTTTTTAACATCTTTATGTTTATCCTTTTGCTGTTCCTTGTGTTTATTGTCACTTTTACGCTAAGTTTGTTTTCTTTTTCCTTTTAGATCTGTATACAGCTTAAGTGATTACTTGCCAGTTGTGATTTCCTCCATCCTATTTCTACTTACATCTTTTTTATTTACAAAAACCCTTTCAGTATTTTTTTTACAATGGGTTTAGTATTGCTGTCCTCTTTTAGTTTTTGTTGGTTGGAGAAATTCTTTATTTCTCCTATTTTAAATGATATTCTTGCTGGGTAGAGAGTTCAGGCTGCAAATTTTTCCCTTTTAGAACTTTGCATATATCTTACCACTCTCTTCTGGCCTGTAGTGCTTCTGTAGAGAAATCAGCTGATAGCCTTATGGGGATTCCCTTATAATTCGCTCTTTGTTTTTCTCTTGCCATCTTTACAATCCTCTCTTTAATTTTTGCCATTTTTATTATAATATGTCTTGTTGTGGACCTGTTTGGGTTCAACTTGTTTGGGGCCCTCTGTGCTTCCTGTATGTTGATATCTGTTTCCTTTAGATTTGGAAAGTTTTCAACCATAATTTCTTCAAATATATTTTCAAACCTCTTTTCTTTTTATTCTCCTTCTGGAATACCTGTTATGTGTAGATTTGCCTGCTCTTTATTAACCTGTAGATCTCTTATATTGCTTTCATGTTTTTTCATTTGGTTTTCTGTCTGCTGTCCTGATTTAGTGATTTCCATTATTCTATCCTCCAAGTGACTAATTTGTTTCTCTGCATTATTCATTCTGCTGTTCAGTGCCTTTAACTCAGTTTGCGTCTCTGCAAATGAATTTTCTAATTTTTCCAGCTCCTTATATTTTCTAGTTTCTTTCTAAAGTAATCTGCATTGCTGTTCATATCTGTTCTTAATTCGTTCAGTATTTTCACTCTCTCCTTTTTAAACTTGGTGTCTGTTACACTGCAAAAATCTTTTTCATTGTTTGCTCCTTCCGGAGACTCCCCCTGTTCTTTTACCTGGGAATGGCTCCTGAGCATCTTTATTTTGTTTATATTTTTCTTATTCTGTGAGTTTAGGGAGAACTACTACTATATAGTCTTGGCAGGGTAGTTATATGTAAGAGCACTCCTGGGTATTTTGTGAGGCTTTTCTATGTATTTTTGGCGTTAGGGTTTAAATGCTTGCTGTCTCTTTCCTTAGTGTGTGCAGGCTATTATCACCTTGATAGGGTGCTTCGTGTGCTTCCAGGGAGATGGAGGCAATGGGAAGGGCTAGTAGCCAGTGCCTGGTTGCTGGGTCATTGACAGTGACAAGGACTTGGGCAAGGTGGTGCAGGCTGCTTCTAGTTGCAGGGCCCTGGGAAGTGGCATTGACCCTCAGGCAGACATTTGGCTGTGGCAGCAGCAGTTCGTGTGCCTTCCCAGGGGAGTGAGAGCAACAATGGGCATGGTCAAAAAAAAGGACATTCTTGCCATGGATAATTAATCTATTAATTATCCACATCAACAATCCTAATTTCATTTCCTAATAAGTTTGGGTGTCATACTCGAACATTAAAATTAATTTGTTTTTTGGGTTTTTTTTTTTTTCCTTTTTTAGCCGAACTCGTGGCATATGCAAGTTCCTGGGCCAGGAGCAAATCCAAGTCCCATCTGCAGCCTACACCACTACTGTGGCAACACCGGATCCTTAACTCACTGCCACCAAGCTGGGGGTACAACCAACAGTGCCACAGAGACAAGCCAGATCATTAACCCACTGCACCACAGTGGGAACTCCAAAAATAATTTGTTTTTTTAAATCCCCTAGGGACCTAACCAAGGACGACTAGTTCCACGGTTAAGTGTTGGTGCTGTTAGTAGCAGACCTACCACTCCTACTATAGGTAAGTGAGAGAGAGAAATGACTTTTTTGTCTGGTAAAGAAGAAGTGCCTCAGCACTTGATTTTGAACTATAATCCAGGTCAAAAGATGAGTCAGATATTCCCATATGTGTTGCCATTGATACTTTAACTTGTCCTCTAGTAAAGCTATAAGCATATTTTTATCTGATTTCAGAATGAGAAAGCCACAAGGAATATCTGATCCCAGATAAGTATAGAATTGGATATTTCCAACATTTTTTTGTAGGTATAAATTTTGGTACTGGAGTTCCATTATGGCTGAGTGAGTTAATAAATTGACATAGTGTCTGTGAGGACGCAAGTTCGATCCCTGACCTTGATCAGTGGGTTAAGGATCCTGCATTGCCACAAGCTGCATTGTAGGTCGCAGATGCTGCTCAGATCCAGCACTGCGTAGACTGGCAGCTGCAGCTCCAATTCAGCCCTCAGCCCGGGAACTTCCATATGCTGCAGGTGCAGCCATAAAAAAAATGTTTTAATTATGGTAGTAAAAATAGCAGTTTAAACTGTATTCTTTATGGCTTTTATACAAGTTGCCAAACACACTCGTGGCACTAGCCTACTTGTTATCATAAATTAAATTTCTGAGTAAATTGGCAAGAGAATGCAGTCAAAATAAGTTTAAAATTTAGAAAAAGCTTAAGAATATCAAAGAAAAATCATTTTTAATAAAACCATTTCAAAAGTAATAGTGATTATCCCGTATTGGTCAGTGAACACCCCTTCAGACTGTCTCGTGTGTCCTTTGTGACAGGTCTCTATCATTCTTTGAGCATTTCTTGCTTTCTGGCACAAGGTGTTCCAAGGTCATCTTATATTTTCCTTACCCCAGTCCCAGAATCAGCCATTTCTCCAAAGAGCCCTGGTTCCTTTCAGTGGAGAATGGTATTTAGGAACCATAATGTCATTTTTGTTTAAATAATAAGGAACACATAAATAATGGATTTAGAATTCCTGATTTTTTTTTTTGGAGTTCCCATCATGGTTCAGTGGTTAACGAACCCAACTAGTATCCGTGAGGACACAGGTTCGATCCCTGGCCTTGCTCAGTGGGTTAAGGATCTGGCATCGCTGTGGCTGTGGTGTGAGTTGCAGACACAGCTTGGATCCCACACTGTTGTGGCTGAGGCATAGTCTGGCAGCTACAGCCCAAATTCAACCTCTAGCCTGGGAACCTCCATATGCTGTGGGTGTGGCCCTAAAACAAAAAAAGAAATTCCTAATTTTTATTTTTATTTTGTCCTATGTTCCTGCTGGATTTTCTTCATAGTCAAAGTCCTTTCAGAAAAAAATATCCCCTTCTCTTTGACAAGTATTGATTTCTTGGCTCTGTATTATTTCATATAACTTGAATCCTGTAGTTGTCATTTAGCTCTAGGGTAAGCATTTGATTTTTGAGTTGTATAGACAACTGCTTTGTATTTTCAGGGTGTGAAGTCACATTTCAGCATTTTAAAACCAGCCTGGTATAGTATTAATTGTACACTTGTGATTATCTGCATGTGACCTTTATAGGCAGGAGTTTGCATATATAATTTGTATAACTTTTTGATCATTTACTCTTTATCTGAATATGTGAGTTCATATTCCTTAAGTGAATACCAACTATTTAAAAACTCTAGGCTGTGATAATCAGTTATGTGTGTTGGAAAGTTAACCAATTTAAGTTATCATTGTGATTTTTATTTCTAGTTTGACATTTATTGTACATGTTTTAGAGATTTTTAAAATCTAGAGTGAAGGTGCTGCTAAAAACTGCTATTAAAGATTCAAGTTTTAAACTCTAAAAAAAATTTAAAATGAGTTTTGTAAAGCATAAGACCTAAGCATATACTCTGTTCGATTTTAAAACCTAAACTCCATACTTGTTAACAATTCCTTATGGTAATGGACAAGAAAACATCCACTTACTGTGAATTTTCTCAACAAAATAAAATGCTTATATTGTTTTGTTAAACTTCACCAAATTCTTTGGACTGCTCCTTAATATTTGGGAAAGCTTGCCTAGAGATGGAGATGTTAGGCTTTTGTTAGATGCATGTTGATTTAACTGCATGGGCATAGTAGACACTTTCTAATTCCCAGCAAGTGACTGATTAAAAGTGCCACCTAAGGTAATTAATAGAAAACTTGAGTTTTAATTCTGCTGTTTATTTGTGTTCAACTTCATGACTTCCCGTAGCTAAAATTCAATGCTGATGCTGTTTGAAGAGCTTTACATGGATTGTTTTAATTCTCCCAAGAATCCTATGAAATAGGTAGTTATCCCCAGTTGACAGATGAGAAAACTGAGGCACAAAAAAGATTAAATAACTTGCCTAAGGTCACTCAGCTAGTAGGTGATAGAGCCTGGATTCAAATTCAAGCAGGTAGACTCCAGAGCCTACATTCTTATCCTGGTTTTTAGCATCTAAACTGTTGAGCTTATAAACACTTTTAAAGTTACTTTGCTCTTATTTATAATGATTATTTTCTCACCTTTCATTAATTCCCTGTGCTTTGAAGGTAGTTTCTGGTAAACTAAGAAGTGCAGGATTTGAACCTGTATAGTAAGTCATCTAACTAACATGGTCTATTCATTACAACTGCAGCAACCCCACAGACAGTGTCTGTCCCAAATAAAGTTGCACCTCCAGTGTCAGTGACAAGCCAAAGATTTACGGTGCAGATTCCACCTTCTCAGTCCACACCTGTCAAACCAGGTAACATGATGGGAGAGGCATGGGGGTTGAAAGTGGATCTTTTAAAATATTTTTCTAAATTTTAAAAGTAGTGAATGATTTGTGATTATAGAACAGTTTGTATCCCTATAGCAATAATTGTTTTATGTAACAGGAATGTGGCAGTAATGCTACAAATCAGGGTTCTTCAGAGGGAGTCTATAAAACCCACTAAGATTGTATGAAATTTTGCATATATGTAACGTTTTGGGGGGAAGGGAAAGGTTTCAGCATGATGATCAGAGTCTCAAAGAACAGTATGAACTAAAATGAGTTATGATCCACAAATCTCAGGGAAAAGCACTTAGGATTAAGGCTCAAGAAAATAATACAACTTAGTAAATGTCAAATAAAAGTTGTACCTTTAATCCAGCATTGCCATGAGCTGTGGTGTAGGTTGCAGACGCGACTCGGATCCCGCGTTGCTGTGGCTGTGGCGTAGGCCAGCGGTTACAGCTCCAATTCGACCCCTAGTCTGGGAACCTCCATATGCCACAAGTGCAGCCCTAGAAAAGGCAAAAAAGACCCAAAAAAAAAAATTGTACCTCTATTCACTTCATGGAAGTGTACATAGAAAGTTGGAATAATATAGGTAGAATTCCATTATAACATACTTTATTAGTGCATATGTTTCGATTTCCCATCTTCTGAAACCTAACCGCATACCATAAACTACTCATATAAAATATTGGCTTGTAAGGGAAGTATGATTCCTGACCTTGAACATGTGCCTTTAGTATTTTCCATAATGAATCCAGTACAGTGCTTCCCGTGACTAAGTACTAAGTGAAATTTTAGGTAGTTAAGTTCAAAAAAGAAAAAAAACCTAACAACTTCTTTAACCTTGTACTAGATACTAATTTAAGTACTTGGAAGTATTTTTTAAAAATGTAATTTAACCCTTAATGCAGTATAACTACCTGAGTTTTTTCTATGAAATAGTAGCACTTCATGCTTTTGAAATTGTTAGAATTACATTCAGTTTTGTTGAATGCTTTTTACCATGTTTCTGATTCTCTGTAGTTCATAGTTTGGGGTGTTTTTTCCTCTGTTTACAGTTCCCACAACAACTGCAGTTCAAAATGTTCTGATTAATCCTTCAATGATTGGGCCCAAAAATATTCTTATTACCACCAACATGGTTTCATCACAGAACACAGCCAATGAATCAAACCCATTGAAGAGAAAACATGAAGATGATGATGACAATGATACTGTGTAAGGAATATAATGTAATCTAGATGCATTTGAAAAGTATGTTTGGTTTCGAGCCCAGTATACCAAACTAGAACATTCTAGATCTTCTCAAGTTTTATCTTAGAAAACTTAAATGTAGCTACAATATTTTCACATTAGTTTAAGCTGTTCCATTTCTTAAGGGTACCAATGTTTTTTCATTAGACTTCAAGTATAAAAATTGCTTGTTTTTTTAATAGCATCATTAATGTTGAGTCCTATTGTGGTAATTCTTATTTTTGGAAGCAGTTTTCTGCAATTATCTCACAATAGCACTTAAGTTTCAGTTTCTACAACCTGATCAGTGGACTAATATTTAACAGCCTGATTTCTAATCTATACTTAAATACGTCTTTTGTAATAAAATAGTCACTTTTATTGTCACCAACTTTTTTGACCAAATCTCTCAATTTAGCAAATTTTTTTGGAGAGGATGGATTTAAAGATATTCTAAATCCATTTTGATTATATTTAAGTTGTTTCTTGGTGTTCCCTACTCTCCCACCTCAGCCCCATTTCCAGATCCCATTCATTTTCTGCACCACAAGCTTAAGTTTCTCCCTATTGCTCTTAAATTTAAAAGGCCAAAACTGGAATTTTAGAAATATAATTCCTGATAATGCAGCTCAGTGTCATTTTCATATTTTTAAAACCTGTTTTACATGTCTGATGTTCTGTGGTTCACTGTAACCAGAAAGTTTGCATTTCTTTGTTTTTCTCTCCATATCAGAGCAGAGTTAGCCTTTTATGCCCATTGAACATCACTCTGCTTTTGTTAGGTAGTTTTGGATCAGTTATATTGTTTCAATCTTACATTCCAAATTGATAACTCCACCATATTTCACATTTCAAAATTTAACACAGAAGATGCTATAGTTTAAAATCTGCCTTGAAAAGTGTATGTACACTGGACCTAGGCAAAACCACTGAAGAGCAGGTGTTTTCTTCCTTTTTACCATGCGCAGATATGCTTTGGTCACTACTGCTTGAACCCTCCTATTGGTATAATTCAGATCATTTTTCTAGCTTGTTGCTGAGGATGTCACATATAAGATGGGATCAAACTTGAAAATTTTCTAATAGTTTTCCTTCCTCTAGAAGGCCAGCGCAGACAAATCAGTGTGATGTGACTTGCATTTAGGTGCACTCTGCATAGGCTTCCCAGTATTGTCGCTAAACACCTTCCCCTGTTTTCCATTTATACACATCTAAACATCTTATCGGGAAAGGGTGCAAAGCTTTCAAAAATATAAACAGGCTTGTAATTTTTTAAGTAAGTTTGACATATTCAACATAGGAATACTTTTGCAGAATTTCTAAAATAAATTTTCATGTAGTTTATAACTTGTAGCCAAGGATCCTCAAAACTTAAAACACAATTAAGTTTCATCTTAGGATGGTGCTTAATACATCAGTAGTCCATTAACAGGGAAGAAATGTCTCATCACAGTTTTTGTATATTAGGAAAAGGTGATATCAAACTTACAATAATAGATCTGATTATCATAGGAGAGAAATGTTCATTATATAGCATAGGATATCATTACTTGAATGTTCTCAGGGAGGCAGCATGTCAAAAGGCCTAGGTTCTAGTCCTGGCTCCTTCATTAACCAACCGTGTGACCTTACTTCACCCATGAGCCTTGTTCTCCTTACTCATAATAGGAAAATGAAACACCGGTCCTGCCTACCTCACAGGGATGTTGTGAGGGTTTAATTGGTATATGTGAATGTTCTTTCAAAATTATAAAAATGCTGTATAACTCTAAGGAATTGCTAACACATTTGTTCCAAGATTATTAATAAAAAATTGAACTTGGAGTTCCCATCGTGGCACAGTGGTTAACGAATCCGACTAGGAACCATGAGATTGTGGGTTCAATCCCTGGCCTTGCTCAGTGGGTTAAGGATCTGGCGTTGCCATGAGCTGTGGTGTAGGTTGCAGACACGGCTCAGATCTGGCGTGGCTGTGGCTGTGGTGTAGGCCAGCGGCGGCTACAGGTCCATATTCGACCCCTAGCCTGGGAACCTCCATGTGCTGTGGCTATGGCCCTAAAAAGCAAAATAAAAAAAAAAAAATTGACTTACCATCTCTCACTTTTGACTTTAAGGGATCAAGGAAGATGAACAAGGCCCAATAATTTTGAGGTCCAAAAAGCAATTAAGATTGTTTAATGGATAAATCAAATCAGGGAATGTCTTGCTTTTATTTGGAATTAGCATGTGACTCATCCTTGTGAAGCAAAATAAGTATGAAAGAGTATGGGTTTAAATCTGTTAGTAACATAACATGCCATCTTTTGTGGGAATTTATACATATAACTGAGGTTGCAATCTGAGTATTCATTCTCTTACTGAATCAGCCAGTAGCTGGTGTGCTCTTTCAGATGAAGACTGCTTTATCTTGCAGACCTCCCTTTCCTAATTATGTCTCCCCATTCTAGCATCAAGAATGACTTAAGGCAGCTCTTGTCTTCCAACTTCTGGTTGGAATTGTTTTAAAATGTACTAATGGTAAATGAGGTGAGGACAGTCATCCCAAGTTCTTCCTTTTACAAGTAAAAAAAGCAAGTGTCTTTTATATGAGTAAGAATATAGGAATACAGCCAGCATGCAAGGAGAATGGAAGATGTGACCTAAGGGGTCCAGAATAAAGACAGGCACACATGCAGATATGCTTTTTATATGCATTAAGGAGCTCTAGATTGAAGTAAACCAGTCTTACATTGATTGATTGCTTCTAAGGAGGGAAACTGGTAGCTAGAGAACTAAAGTAGGAAGGAGTCTTCTCATTGAGAACCCCTTTTTGACTTTCATATCATGTGCTAGAAGTTTTAGCCATAAAAAGGAAAAGAAGGGAAGCAGGGAACACTGAACTACAGAGATTGAATTCATTTACGACATGAAGATAATTTTTTTTATATATACAGGCATAAATATATTACCTGAGGGTTAAAAATGAATTTACTATACTTAAGCCTAAACCTTTGCGATGTTTTATCAATAATTCATAATTTTATATTAAATGAGGAATTATATCCTTGTACAATTCTAGTTTATATAGTCATAAGTTATTTGTTGTATGTCTTCCTCAGCTAGGTTGGAAGTTCCTTCAGGAAAAAAATGTTATCATCTTACATTGCCTCCATTATATCCTAAGCATATAGCAGATAGTCAGATATTTGGCTATTTGAATTTCCCTGTTCATTCTCTTGATTAATGACCAGAATAAGTGGAGAAAGAGCCTGGAAGCAGAGTCTAGTGGAAATTACTTAAAAGGTACAATTAGACATTTATGGATGGGCGAAATGGCAGTTGTAGAGTCCAAGTGTTAGTTTTATGGGTGTTTACAATTCTTTCAGTTCCTCTGTACATTTGAGATAATAAAATGTTGGGGGAAAGGTAATCAGTAGGAGGGAAAAGTCATCAGTATGCTCAGGTTCTGGCCCTGCTATGACATTAATTCACTGGATGAATGGGTAGCATCTCTGGGCCTCACCTACAGAAAGAATTCCTGCTTCTCAAACCAGGGTATAGAAGTTCCCATTGTGACTCAGTGGTAACAAACCCAACCAGTATCCATGAGGACGTGGGCTTGATCCCTGGCCTCACTCATTGGGTTAAGGATCTGGTGTTGCTGTGGCTGTGATGTTGGCCAGCAGCTGCAGCTCCAATCTGATCCCTAGCCTGGGAAGTTCCACGTGTACCATTAGAGGTGTGCAGAAACACGGTGTATTTCTTTTTTTAAGTCCACACCTGTGGCATATGGCCATTCTCAGGCCAGGGATTGAATCCAAGCTGCAGCTGGGACCTACACCACAGCTGTAGCTATGGAGGAAGGATAGTGCACCAGGCCAGGAATCGAACCCACACCTCCTCAGCCACCTGAGCCACTTACAGCCAGATTCTTAACCCACTGTACAAAGTGGGAACTCTGACACAGTGTATTTTAAAATTAACTACAACTGGAATTCCCATCGTGGCTCAGTGGTTAACAAATAACCATGAGGTTGCGGGTTCAATCCCTGGCCTTGCTCATTGGGTTAAGGATCTGGCATTGCCGTGAGCTGTGGTGTAGGTTGCAGACGTGGCTCGGAGCCTGCGTTGCTGTGGCTGTGGCATAGGCTGGCAGCTACAGCTCCGATTCAACCCCTAGCCTGGGAACCTCCATATGCCACGAGTGCAGCCCTAGAAAAGGCAAAAAGACAAAAAAAAAAAAATTAACTACAACCATAGGGGCAGTATTAAAATACAAATGAATTTTTAGAAAAAAAAAATGAAGCTTTCAAATTTCTAGTTTGTTTAAAGCAGTCACCAAAATTTTTACTGTTCTTTGCCAAGTTAAACAAAACAATCCTAGTCTAGAAGAGTCATTTCAGGGAATGTGGCACAATGAAAAAGCACCAGCCTTTGGAGTCAGATAAACCTGGACTTGAATCCCTGCTGTCACTTACTAGTTATGAGATTCTTTAACTATTTCTTTATCCATAAAGGTGCAATACATAATCTAGTATATAAAATGCTCAGCAGAAAAATTCTGGTTAAACACAGCCTTTTGAAATTGCACATGTACCTCTGCTCACTCCTAAAACCCCACTAAAATGACAGGAAAGAGAAAGGAAAGAAAATTGCAAGGACAAAAAAAGAATCAGAATGTCGTTAGAATCGCTTTGGCCTTTTAGCTAAGACCAAGGGTAGGATGTCATTAGATTTCCAGCAATGACAATCAAAATCTTAAGTCTGATAAACTAATATGTAGGCTGAAATTCTACATAGAACCAAACGGGCAAGTTTACAAGGATTGAAGAAAGATATTTTCAGACATATAAAAATTTTGCTTCCTAAAATTTCTCAGGGAGCTGGTAGAGTCTTGTGTTTCACAAAAAGGAGAGTAAACCAAGAAAGAAGGGGAAGAGAGATCCAGGAAAGGGAAGGCCCAACTAGGAGGCTAAAGGAATCCCCAAGAGAGTTACCCCAGAGGGATTTACTCTGGAAAGAGGAAGCCCCAGGGCAATGGCTGTCCAGCCAACCTAGGGGACCAGCCAGGACAAACTGGAGCAAGAACCAACTTGAATATGTTGGGAACAAATCAGTGATAGGTACATACAAAAAAAACAATTTTTAAAACTATTAGTAACTCCAAAGAAAATAAAAAGGTACATAAGTAAATATGACATATGACATAGCTCAGCTGTGAATAGTATTTATAATCATAACAGAGACCCTTTATCTAATCTAGAATTATGACAAAACTATATTGGGAGAAAGCGGAAGTATGTATGGAACAGAGGCTATGAAATAACTAAATTTTCTCATGTAGGAAATTAATAGATATCTTTTTTGGCTGCGCCTGTGGGATGTGGAAATTCCCAGGCCAGGGACACCACTTCACCTGCTTCACCCCTAGGGAACTTCCCTAAAAAGCAATATATTGCTTTTTGCTTTTTAGGGCCGAACCTGCAGCATATGGAAGTTCCCAGGCTAGTGGCTGAATCGGAGCTGCAGCTGCCAGCCTACATACACCACAGCCACAGCAACATGGGATCCGAGCCTCATCTGTCATCTACACCACAGGTCATGGCAACGCCAGATGCCTAACCCACTGGACAAAGCCAGGTATCGAACCCACATCCTCATGGATATTAGTCGGGTTTATTACTGCTGAGCCACAACGGGAACTCCTACATCTTTTTTTTTTTTTTTAAGAAATCAAGAAGTTAACACTATAAGCATGTTACTTAGAAACATGGAAGTGAATGCCAGAAAAAAACTAAGCCGAAAGCAGTTACTTCTGGGGAGTGGGAATCACAAATGGGAGGAATGGACTAAAGCCTATTTTCTTGTTGCAAAGCTTTGACTTTTTAAATTATGTTCTTGTATAAATGTATAAAAATACTGTTTTTTAAAAAGCACCTATCACAATGTTTGGCATAGATTAGTAGGACCTCAGTAAAAGAGTAGACATTTATCTAAGCCCTCTGCCTTCCTCCCCACTGCTGCTGTCCCATTTCTTGCATTCAGAAATATAGATGAACTGATCCCTTCCCTCAAGATTCTTTTCTCCCCCTAACTAACAAAATATGACAGGAAAAAAAATCCCAGTTTCAGTAGATATTTATTACTTATTTAATAGATCGCCAACTTCATCTCCTTCCCTACCTACAACTGGAATTTCATCTTGTTTCAGTGTTGAGTGGTGAAACAATGACAAAGCTAATCAGAATAAGCTACTTCAGGAAGAAAGAACTAAGCTAACACAGGCATAAATATATGCACTCTAGAATGCACAATGGTTTAGATACTTCGAATGGGATCTTGAAGAATATAGGCAAATCCAGGGTGCAGTAAAGATGAGCTGAGATGCTGCGCAACAGTTTAAGGGTTCCTGGTGCTACATCTCTTGGCTACTAGCTGAATCTTGACATGGGAGAAGATAATAGCCAATGCCAAGTGGAGATGCAGAAAGCGCTAAGTTGACTTTAGGGCTGTGCACAGGAACCAAAAGGCAGGAAAGTACTAAACATTGCTGAGAGCATCCACCCCAGGAAGGACTTTACCTGTTTTTGAGAGAACACACACAGTCAGCATTACTATAGGATCCACTAAGCTAAACTTGTTCCTTTCTATCTTCCCAATGACATACAAGCTCTTCTCTAGGATACATGGCCAGAATTGGATAACTTTTTATATTTTGGGTCCCAGGTCTACTAGAGCATAAGCTCTTTGAGAATGAGTTTTCCCATCTGGCCCTCCACACCTCAAATGGAAGACAGGAGCTTTATTTGAAGTTCTTCCATTTGTACTGCCCAGCTAATAATGACTGCTAATAACAACTACCTACTATCTCCACTCCATTCTACCCACCTTACACTGCATAAACACTATCCTTCCCCCAAATAAGCCAAAAAATATTAAATCTCACCTTCCAGGAGCTCTAAACTGGCACCACCCCCAGTGCTCACATGGCTGACTTTATCCTCTGTGTTCCATTTGGCACAGCAAGTAGCAGTGTCTCCACCACCTGTTGAATGAAAGTTAAGTAAAAAGGGGAAAGGAGAGAAAAGAAAGAAGATTGGCATCAAAATTATAAGTCGGTGTGCTCTTAAGTCCAAAAGGTTGATGATAACCCCCCAACTCCACCTCATTTAGAGGTTCCTCCATGAATTATATACCCATTTAGCTCTCAAGATTCACCTGGCTCTAAGAAACCTAGGAAAAATTAACCATTTTCTGTCTACTTTCCGCTGATCAGAATTCTGCCAGCTCCTATTGGCACTAGCCTTGTACAGGACCCCTTACCTATGATGGTGATGCAGCCCCTGGAAGTGGCTTTCACCACTTCATCCATGAGGGCTTTGGTTCCTTGGGCAAAAGCTTCCCATTCAAATACACCCACAGGTCCATTCCACACAATCTGCTTAGCCCGAGCAACAGCCTCAGCATACTTCTTGCTGCTCTCAGGACCACAGTCCAAGCCCTAAGGGGCAGAGTTAAATGAGAGAATGAGTTACCAAGAAAAGCTAGAGGAGTAAATACCATACCTCTAACTAGACCAGAACTCAAAGCTGAACACCAGAGTCTTCTTAGAAGCAAAAGATAACCTTGTCTTTAAAACTGTAAATGTATTCATATCCTTTATGGAAGATAAAGTCTAAGGGAAAACCTCAAAAGTTATTTGATCAAAACAGTCTTAGCCACACTATTTTATGATTGCAAAGAACTAAACTAGGGTCAATTCTGTCCCTCCCCAGGGGACTTATGGCAATGTCTGGAGAGTTTTGGTTGTTATGGCTTAGTGATGGGGGGTGCTACTGGCACCTAGTGGCCAAGGATGGATTAAACATTCTACAACACAACAAAAACTACTATGTCAACAGTGCTGAGGTTGAAAAACATTGAACTAGATCAGTGTTCTCAAACCTTGGCGTGCATCAGAATCAACAGCATGGCTTGTTCGAGCACAAATTCCTGGGCCCTACCCCCAGAGCTTCTGCTTCAGCAAGTGAAGGGGGGCAGGCAGAAATCTGCATTTTTTAATGAGTTTCAAAATGATGCTGATGCTGCTGTTTTTTGAGACTACACTTAAGGAAACCCTAAACTAAATAAAACACACATGCTTAACAAAAGGAAAGCAACCAAGCAAACTATTATGTCAACACTAACAATTCTGTACAGCTATTAAAATGATAATATATGAAGAACACTACAATCAACTAATTAAGTCTTTAATATACACATAAATTTTTTCCTCCTTGCAATAAGTATACTTGTATTATTTTAATGTTTTCATATAAGAAAAAAAAATTTATACAGATTTCTAGGTAGCAGCATAATCCAGAACAGCCCAAACCATGAAAGTACATAGCACTGTCCTCAGTGCGTAGTTAAGTACTTAAATAGATGAAGAAACAAAAAACAGTTTTGTCCCCACAGTACTGATGAAGAGTCTTAGCATCAATCTGACACCATTGCTTTTCCCCCATGGATTTGCCCTGAAAGAGGGTCTCAATACAACATTTCAAGCCCTTTTGACATAAATCTTTAGAGATTCTTTTAAAATTCATGTTGGTTAGTTGAATGCATGATACCAAAATATATCTGTTCACTCATACAACCAACTATTCAAATGACTCACCATCCACCCAGCAGGTATGCCAGAGGCCACAGTAGCTTGGCCAGTCTTGGCATTCTCATCAAACTTGTCAGCAGTGACAAAGTCAACAGGCAAAGTGATCTTCACACCATTCTTCTCAGCTTTGGACATCAGGTCTTTGACGATCTTCGATCCCTCTTCATCAAAAAGAGAAGTGCCAATCTATACAGAGAAGCCAAGATGATGAAGATCAGCCTCTATACTAAGAATGTAATTACCTCACAAAGCATATAGGAAAAAATACAACACAATATAAAGGAACAATTCAAAGACAAAAGAAAAACAACTTGCAAAATAAATAAAAATGGAGTTTTTAGCGTTCATGTCAGAAGCTAATTTTCTTTTTAAATCTACGTAACTTGCTATTTCTCATGGAGAGCTATTTCACATCCACTTGGGATTGGATTCCTACCTCCATGTTGTTGAGCACCTTAAGGAAGGTGAAGGCCATTCCACCACCAATAATCATCTCATTGACTTTGTCCAGCATATTATTGATCAGCTGGATCTTGTCTGCAACTTTAGCTCTGGAAGGGAAAGCAAAA
Source organism: Catagonus wagneri (assembly GCA_004024745.2). NCBI lineage: Eukaryota > Metazoa > Chordata > Mammalia > Artiodactyla > Tayassuidae > Catagonus > Catagonus wagneri. The sequence goes on from PVHT020000026.1 coordinate 3,518,117, forward strand.
ATCATCACCAAACAATGGACTAAGGAAGTGATAAGCCTGAGATCTAATATAAAGGCACAGGAATGAGTAATGTCCCACAAAGTGACAAAAAGCCAATCCACTACTAAGAGATCCTTTTAAGGTGTGGCTCTTGGCCAAGAAGGGCTTAGAAGAACTACAATCATCTAAAGAAATCAAAATTTCCAAACAGATCTATTTTGCCCCTTCTCCCCCTAAAAATCAGAGGGTCAAGATTGCTAATTGTACATGAGAAATATTACTAACTGTAAGATCCCTGAGCTCACTGAGAACTGTCCTAACCCTAGAGCAGGGATCGAATTATATACCAAATGAATATATACTGACAAAAAATAGAGATATTCACACTCTTAGGTCCATGCTCAGTTGCTGAGAAATTTGCTTTATAGCACTGATTATTCTATTGGACTACTTGATTCAAAACATAGATTGAATATCTACTCTGTGCCAAGCACTATTCTAGGTCTCCCAGAAACATTAGTGGGTAAAAACAAAGATCCCCGACTCCTTTGGAGCTTATATTCTAGTAGAAGGAAATCAGATAATAAGCATGTGTCCCTTTCACCCCCCTGTGAGAGAAAAAAAATCTAAAGAAAAACAAATTCACTTGAAACACAACCTTTAAAATCCTTCACATAAATAACAGCTTGCCTTCCACAAATACTCCTATATAGCTAAATCTCTCACTTAAGTAAACAAATCACCTTGGGCCTATTTATCTCTTCATTCAACAAACAAGATGATACCTACTCTGTGAGAGGTCCAATGTAAGGACTTGTGAAATGGAGGCTTAAAACAATAGTGCTATGGGAGAATGAATGGCAAAAAACTATTGCTATCTCACTTGTAAAGACTGGTCACCACCAAGGTTGAAAATGGATTAACTGTTTTCCACACACACAAAGAAAGAAAGAGGAAGAAAAGAGACTCAATGTCTTCTAAAGAATGTGGGATATTCCAGGAGTTCCCATCGTGGTGCAGCGGAAACAAATCCAACCAGGAACCATGAGGTTGCTGGTTTGATCCCTGGCCTTGCTCAGTGGGTTAAGGATCTGGTGTTGCTGTGGCTGTGGTGTAGGCCGGCAGCTGTAGCTCCAATTAGACCCCCTAGCCTGGGAACCTCCACATGCCGCGGGTGCAGCCCTAAAAATCAAAAAAAAAAGAATGTGGAATATTCTACAGATCAAATGACCTGCTTCTTCAACAAATCAATGGAATGAAAATAATAAGGAAGAGAGAATTATTATAGAATAAAAGATATTTAAAAACCAAATGTAATGCATGGACTTCATTTGGATCCTTATTCAAACAAACCAAATGTAAAGAGGCATTTCAGAAATGATGGAGAATTTCTGAATATAGACTGGGTATTAAATGATAGCAGCAAAGTTGTTAATGAATAACCATGAGGTTGCGGGTTCGATCCCTGGCCTTGCTCAGTGGGTTAAGGATCTGGCATTGCCATGAGCTGTGGTGTAGGTCGCAGATGCAGCTTGGATCCTGCATTGCTGTGGCTCTGGTGTAGGCTAGCAGCTGTAGCTCCAATTGGACCTCTAGCCTGGGAACCTCCATATGCTGCGAGTGCGGCCCCAAAAAAGGAAAGAAATAAAAAATTAAAAAATAAAATGTAAAATCTTTCCCTAAATTGGTACTGTTCTAAGGACACTACATTGTAAGAAAGGTAGAAAAAAAAAAAAACCACAACTTTCCCAAAACAGCAGAGTCCAAAACTCAATCATAACCACTAGGTGGCACTCATTCCCATATTCCTGGTCTAAGGGAGGTTAAAGAACAAAGCTCAAATCCTATCTCCAGGGAAGCAAAGATTATAGTCTGACCTTTATAACTCAGTGCACAAGAGGGGCAATGCTTCCAGGACACAGATAACTTGTATCCACCTTAACTATTTTTAGGACCCTGAAACTGGGCTCCTGAAGCCTGGAGAGCAACTATGCTATTTGAAACTGACACCCAACTCCAGAGTTAGCTTTCATAGGGAAATGCTGAGTGTGTTCAGTCCCATGGAAGAAAAAAAAGCCCTGTTTGTGAGGGTCAGGAGCATTCAGCCATAAAGAGGCTACTATCTAGATATCCATGCCAAGTGACAAAATCTTATCCAAGTAGTCCCAGGTCCCTGTCCCTAATTTATCACCTAAAATGTATACTCCTAGCCTCGTGAACTGTACTTCTGAAATTTCTGTTTTTAACTAAGCCAGTAACATATCATTATCCACATGGTACATTTCCCCATAGGAGAAAATATAAAAAGACATGTGATCTGGAGAAATGAGTTCCAAATGTGGTTTTCTTAGTTACTCCTTGTCAGATTGTAAGTATGTGAAAGGCTCAGGTGCTTCAAAACTCGTTAAATAAGCATTCTTCCCTCCAGAACCATTTTCTATCCTTCCCAGTCTTGTTCTCTGTCCCAAGAAGCTGATCTGCAAGGACTATTAGCAAGTCCTTTACCCTCTGACATCCGGATGGGTTGCAGCCCATTGGAGGTAGGAGGAGGTACATGAATACGACACTGGCTCCTTCCCTGCTAGATGACTATCCCTACATCCCCTGACCAAAGACTACAGTTCCTATCACAGGGCCCTCTCCACCCTCTGATGACTGAAGTAATGACCCCAGATTACTGTACTGTCACTTTTGGGTTTCCCTAAACCCTACCCACAGTTTTGTAGATAGTCCTGTTATTAAATTCTCCTCAGTCATCCTGTTTGATTATGCTATCTGACAATAAACCACCCAAGTTACGGCCTACTACCAGGCAAACACACTACTTAAAGCATGATCTTGAAAAGTTCTCCATACCCGCCCAAGATGGCCAGGAAGGGTCGCTCTGGGCTCTCCAAGGCCTTGGCAAAGTAGTTCAGCTCCTTCTTCATCAAAAAACCTCCAGCCTTCTTTGGCAGATTTACTCCCACCATGGAGCTAGAAATGAATGGAAACAAATTCAAATTTTAGTCAGTCCCTAGCGATTCTTCCAATTATAGAAAACATTTCCTTATCACTGAAATACTTTCACTTTTGAGATTCCAGGACACCATGGTTTTGATGCCCAAACTGCAACAAAAACACTTAGGTACAAGATAATGTTTCTGACTAACAATACAGAGTCAAGGGGAACAAATGAAAAGCGGACTTGGAGTTCCTGTTGTAACTCAGCAGAAACAAATCTGACTAGCATCCATGAGGACGCAGATTTGATCCCTGGCCTTGCTCAGTGGGTTAAGAATCCGGTGTTGCCATGAGTTGTAATGTAGGTCGCAGACGCAGCTTGGATCTGGCATTGCTGTGGCTGTGGTGTAGACCAGCAACTACAGCTCCAATTTGACCCTTTAACCTGGGAACTTCCATATGCCATTGGTACGGCTCTAAAAAAAAAAGGAAAAGCAGTGACTTTAAGTAGAATTTAAAATACCCAATTAATAGCTTTCAGGCCAAGGTTTTAATCACAATAAATAATCAGCCAGGTGATGACAACAGGAAAGGATTCATCAATCTATTTCCTACTGACAGCGTAAGATTCTGTTTCCACAGCACTCACAAAGGGAGAGCTCTCCATGAAATACCTAAAGTGAGAAAGAGCCACATTTTACTGAGGCTCCATAATTCTCAACATTTTTTACTTTCATTTCTTCCTTAAATCAAGGATACGCAACATGAACAGTCTAATTTGCCCCTCCAATTAGAGATAGAAGCCAAAAACATCACAGTATATTACAGAAGTCTCCAAAAGCCAGAGTTTGAGCTGCTCTAGTAAATAGAAAAATAATGCTCCCAGCTAGCTTGTCATTGAACAAAAAACTTTTAGTACCTGTGGGCTCGGTGAGCAGTACCAAAAGCATCATTGACATAGACATCCCCTAGCTTGGAAAGTGAAGTTCGGAAGGCTTCTATTTTGGCTGGATCAGCTTTAACCTGCAGAAGAAAAAAATTAAAAGGGAAAAAAAAAAACAACACAGGATATGGTGATGGTTGGTTCCAAAGACAACTGTAAAAGCATTTTATACCAAGAGCCCTCTCAAACATCTCTAAAGACCCTCAGTTGATAGGACAGCAAATTTTACAACTAGCAACAGGATATGCTCTTTCTTCCAAATATTCCAGGTCTTTTGGTCATTTCTGCATGTTTCTGCTCTCCTTCACCTTCCCTCAAATTGCAAAGCTAACATTATTGAACCATAACTCAACCTCTAATCACATCCCAATGGCCTCTCCCTATCTCCTAGGACAAGATTTGAATTATCCTTCTCTGTCCTTATCTTGACTCATTTATATAATATCAAAGGAGGTTATTTATATAGCCTTCCCTGAGGTAAGGCATCTACAAGAAACATATTTCTACAAAAGAGAGAGAATAACAAAAAGTAAAAGTAAAACATAGGGCTTTTAATGTCAGCTCAGTATCCAGGGGTTCCCCCGTTCCAAAAGGGGAAAGAAAGCAAGATGGCAGGATGAAAGTCTCCAGTAGGAAATGAAGCAAAGATGCATAGGAAGCCAGATAAGGGGGACATGGCAGAGAAGAGCAGTTCTTCATTTTAGTTACTGTCCACTCCCATTCTCCAATGTACTAAGGCAAAGGAGGCTATCACAAAAAAATGGGCTTTTCTCTAATGACCCAAAGAATGCAGGGGTACTAAAGATAAAACCAAAGACTGTAGAGCCCCCACAATCTCTTTAGAATGGAATATCATCTGCCACTGGTGACTGCAAGATGGTTGGTAGAGTAATGAAAAGCCCAAATAGCAGAAGACTTGGGCTCTAGGCCCAGGTCTGACACTAATTTACTTTGTAACCTTTGTTAAGCTGCTCTCTGTCCCTGAAATCGTTCCATCTATTAGAAAGGGAAGATAACCCCTCCGTTTAAGAATTGTTTGAGGGAGTTCCCTGATGACCTAGCGGTTAAGGATTCAGCATTGTCACTGCTGTGCCTCGGATTCAATCCCTGGGCCGGGCACTTCTACATGCCTGCAGGCACAGCACTCCCCACCAAAAAGAAAAAATCATTTAAAAAGAGAATTGTTAGAGCAAAACGGAGGCAAATTGAAAGCTCTTCATGAAAAAGGTGCCCTAGAAATTAGTAATAATCAGAACCCATTTCTCATTTTTGATTAACCATAACTAGAAGGAAGAAAATACTCCTAAAAGACCAATGCAGGCACACTGGAAAAAGGAAAAATTTTATGACATCAACTTTGTTTTTAAATTCACTTTGAACTTATGGTTGGCTCTTGAAATTTCAAGCATGAAAAGACATGGACACTAAATGTAAAGTTTAAAAAAGACATAGACTAGCATAGTTGATTCATCACTTCCTGAATAAAAGGCTTTGCCTCAATTTGCCAGTTGTCTCCTGCCATTTCTTTTTTTTTTTTCTTTTTAGGGCTGCACCCACGGTATATTTAAGTTCCCAGGCTAGGGGTCCAATTGGAGCCGTAGCAGCCGGTCTATAACAGAGCCACAGCAACGCCAGATCCGAGCCACGTCTGTGACCTACACCACAGCTCATGGCAGGATCCTTAACCCACTGAGCAAGGCCAGGGACCGAAGCTGCATCCTCACGGATATTAGCCGGGTTCGTCACTGCTGGGCCACAACAGGAACTCCTATCCTGCCATTTCTAAGCTCTAGCATCTAGCAGCTTGAGTTTCGATCTAAAAGGGCACCAAATTTTAGGACAACATTTGACTCTTACTACTGTAGCAAGGCCATGCCAAAGGCCATGCCAAGACCAGAGCCTGCAGTGCTAAGAAAAGAAACTGCTTGAAAGCAAGCACTCCACTGACCTTAAGAAATGTCAGAAGTACAAGTACAAGTCATTGAGACCTTAGCCTTAGAGCATCTTGTTCCCCAAGACACTAAAGACCTTAAGAGTGGAAATTACTTAAAGGGTGCTTTTATCTTCCCTTCTACCAATAGGCAAATTCCAAATCATCTTAAAAGAACCAGCTTTATCATTTAATATTTGAACTCTGGTTGTCAGGTCACAATAATCTGTTTTGTGGGTTACCTATAGGTGCCTTTAAATTTTTTTTCCCATGGTTGTTTTTGCACAATAACAGCAAAGTTGAATAGTTCCAACAGAGATCACACAAGGTTGTGACTGACTGCACAGCCCACAGAGCCTAAAATATTTTCTGTCTGGCCCTTTACAGAAAGTTTGCTGGTCTAATAGACTGAGATAGATACATATATATATACACATATAGAACCAAGCAACAATATGACTACCTCTAACTTTAGTCAAATGATTGCCTTTCTGAGACTTTGGGTTTTTCTGAAAATATGATGATACTTGTACTTCCTTATCTTTTTTTTGGGGGGGGCATGCCTGCAGCATGCATATTCCCAGGCCAGTGATTAAACCCAAGCCACAGCAGTGACAATGCTGGATCCTTAACCTGTGGAGCCACCAGGGAACTCCTGTACTTCCTTATCTTAAGGAGAAATTCAAAGAAAGATGGTTTACACTTCCTGAGAAAAATGCTTTAAATACAAGGTAATATCATCATGACCATCATTTACCCAACTACGAATATCCCAAACAGTTCCTTTCCACTTGACTTAGTAAAATACTTTCTCTGCTCACATAATTCTGAGTCCAATGATAACAAATTTAATTTACTGTCTTAAAAGTCCCAAGCTTAAGCTTTAAGTTAATTCCCTTTCTAAATAAGAATACAGATTGTCCTTCCATAACACACTAGAGCCTACTGCTTAGAAAAACTGTTCCAGGAGTTCCCTTGTGGCACACTGAGCTAAGGATCTGGCATTCTCATTGCAGTGGCTTCGGTTGCAGCTGTGGCATGGGTTTAGTATCTGGCCCTGGTTCCACATGCCATGGGTTCAGCCAAAAAAAAAAGAAAAGAAAAGAAAAAAAAAGCTGTCCCAGTCTTGACAAACAAAAAAAATCTAAAACTAGCTCTGCTGGAGGAACACCTGGTACATTGACACTCACTCCCACAACCACCTGTGAATGTCTACTCTCAGTACTGGAGAATCACAGCCTACCCTTTAACAGGGCATTATCACACACTATTAGAGAAAAAAAATCCTCATGTATCATAGACCAGGTGTCTCACAAAGGGACAATTAGATGCAGCATGTTCACTGAATACCCTTACACCCAAATTATTCACACATTTTCCGAAAGTATTTCAAAACCACTTGAGCATGATGAGGAGGGTTTCTGGGATACTGGCAATGTCCTATTCCTTGACCTAGGTGGTGGTTACAAGGGTGTTTACTTTGTGATAATCCATCAAGCTGTACATTTGTGCATTTTTATATGTATGTTGTAATTCAATAAAAAGTTGTCAAAATAAACATGAGCTTCCTCTACTCTTCAATCACAGTCTCTTATAGACTCAGCCCTCCTCACCCCCGGTAATGTCAAAATCACCAGTCCTACCTTGTTCCCAGAAGCATCTTTTCCCTTCCCTTCTTCCTCCACATGAAAGCGAAGATTCTCCAGCAGGATGACAGAACTAGCAGCTGGGTCGGCACAAGCTTTCTCCACTTCTGGGCCCACGCAGTCCTTCAAGAACAAAACATCCCTGAAGAGAGCACAAGATGGAAACACTTGAACAGTCTGAAAGTTAAGAACTAGTAATACCATGCTTGACGACACCTCCTGTCACATAGTTCACCAGCACCAGAGCCTGAAACTTACTTGCCCAGCAGAGATTTGAGTTCTACAGCAACTGGCTCCAAGGAGTACTTGTCAGGCATAGGGACACCATCAGGCCGGCCTAGGTGGCTCATAAGAACCACTGACTTGGCTCCATTGTCTAGGCAGAATTTGATGCTTGGGATGGCAGCCTTGATCCTGCAACCAAAAAGAGACAACAAGTGGAACAGGGTTACTCCTGAGAATTAGTGGGAACTATTTTATTCATGGCCTCATAAAATATAAAGCCCCTTTCCTTCTCCAAATTCCTTCAAATCTAGTATCAGCAACTCAGTGGTAGTCCTCAGGTTCATGTGCAGGGGAGGAAGTTAATTAGGATGCCAACCCTCTACCTAGGATCATACAATCTCATCATGTTTTGCCCCTTGTGCAGAAAAAAGCTAATACAGCAAGCATGCTATCTTTAGAAGAACCTGCTTACAAAGTTGGCTCTTAGCATGTCTGAGACTTGGCTTCTGAAGTGGTCCCTAAGCTCTCTGACAAGAGCCGTTCACTACTCCTTGTTTGTACAAGCAAGGTGATTTATGCTGAACACCTGCTTCCCTCTAAGAGTCCAGAATTTTGGAAGTTGCTGGGCAGAGGGTACCTACATGATCAGCTCCCAGTAAAAATCTTGGGATCTGAGCCTCTAAAGGGTTTCTCTGGACAGAAACATTGCACACAATTACTGCATTTTTCACTGCTGAAGAAAGAAGCACACTTGGTGTGTCCCCTCACAAGAAGGAGAGAGCACAGGAAGCACATACATGGATTTCTCCAGACTCTGTCTGTGTCTTTTCCCGTTGCTGATCTTGTCATGTATACTTTCATTGTAATAAACTTAAGCAGTGAGAACTATATGCTTAAGTCTGTGAGTCTGTCTAGTGAATCACCAAACATGTGAGTCACCTTAGGGACCCCTGAAATACCCTAAGTGTTTGACTGTGGTAGAAATATAAAATCTCCAAATCTTGAAACCATTAAAGGAAATCTGGGGAAAACTGGAAAAACATATAACTTTTCTGCACCCATTACAGATCCTAAGTCACTTTTTTATACAGGAAAAAAATGCATTACATAGAATGTGGTTTACAGAACATATCACAAATTACACGATTAACCTAAAAATTACTGAACTTCCTTTAAACATTTCAAATTTTTCAAACCCCAAACTAACTTTTCATTCTTGCCAGTCTTTAAGAAATTAATATTGAAAACTAGAGTTCCCATCATGGCTCAGTGGTTAACAAATCCAACTAGGAACCATGAGGTTGCAGGTTCGATCCCTGGCCTTGCTCAGTGGGTTAAGGATCCGGCGTTGCCATGAGCTGTGGTGTAGGTCACAGACACGGCTCGGATCCCACGTTGCTGTGGCTATGGCTGTGGCTGTGGCAAAGGCCGGCAGCTACAGCTCCTGTTAGACCCCTAGCCTGGGACCCTCCATATGCCACAGGTGCGGCCCTAGATAAGGCAAAAAGCCAAAAAAAAGAAAAAAGCAATTAAAATTGAAAATGAAGAAAATCATTTATTTATTCAAGAAGTATTTATTGAATGCTTTTTTTTGTGGCAGCTACTATACCAGATTCTGATCATAAGTAAGTCTCTGCTCTATAAAAGTAAAATTCTAACAAAGGGAGAGATAATCAACAATAAGCAAATATGTATTTCAGATGGTGATAAGAGCTATGGGTTCATTTCCACTGAGCCACAATGGGAACTCTCTCTTTTTACATTTTTTAATGTGGCAACTAGAAAATCTTAAATTATATGTGGCTCATATTATATTTTTATTAGACAGCACTGGTCTAGATTACTGGAAAGTACTTTTCCAGCTCAAAACTTTCACTTAAAATTTAAAGTAAAACTCTTCTTTTACAATCAATTCAAAACCAAGAGAGCAGTACCGTCACTTAAAATTTCTGTTTCTGAATTTAGGAGCCAAGACATTTGGAGCAGCCTAAACTGACTGAAAATATTACTTCTGAAGTCTTCAAAAACTGATTTTATCAAGGCCACCTAGAATAGGGGTTTGTAAAGCTATATGTAAGCTTAATAATTATCAGCATTAAAAATCCTGCTCTTGCACAGTTCTTCATTTTGCACGGGAAGCCAAATAACCTTAAACCTTGATGTTCTTTAAAAATGCATAACCCCAAATTCTTCAAATTTAAAAAAAAATGAGAAAAAAGTTACTTTCTTATGATGATTTATTTTCAATTTCTAAATTCTCATAAGAAAGCAGACCAGATGCTGGGTGGGTTGAAAGCCACAATCGTGCAGCTTAAGTTGTTATAGTTCTACAGTAAGAAAGGAAAATCATTTCATCCTATATACCCACACTCACATACATCTTAAACCTAGTTCAAGTCTTAGCAAGGTCATTACCTCTGGTTGTTTGTTATTTGGTTGTTCTTCATAGGAACATTGAAGTCCACTCTGAAAAAGAAACAAAGTATCACTTTCAAAGCCATGATCAATTTGTTGTTTCCTCAAAGATTAGAAAGAACTGTTTAGTGAACCAATTATAGAGGCTGGAAGTTCAAAAGTCACCTTAAAAAGAATCAGCAATATTAGAAGACAGTGGTTAGCCATAAAGAAGAGAGTGGGAGTAGCAACTGGGACAGGACACCAGAGGGAGCTCTGGGGGCTCTGGTAATGTTCTCTTTCTTGACCTAAGTGGCAAGGCGTTCCTTGTATAATTCTTTGCGCTTATAACTTGTGCCCTTTTACTTGTGTGTATCACATACTTCAAAAGAGATATTTTAAAAAAGAAAAAAATAACTTAAATCACAGAAACTAGCCCTGAAGACCTGGGAAGCTAAAATCAGTTCTACCTAGGTAGTTCCTGTTGTGGCTCAGCAGATTACGAACCCAACTAGTCCATGAGGATGTAGGTTCGATCCCTGGCCTCACTCAGTGGGCTAAGGATCCAGCATTGCCATGAGCTACAGTGTAGGTCAAAGATGTGTCTCAAATCCTGTGTTGCTGTGGCTGTGGCACAGGCCAGGAGCTGCAGCTCCCATTCAACTCCTAGCCAGGGAATTTCCATATGCCGCAGGTATGGACCTAACAAATAAATAAATAAATAAATCCAGTTCTACCTAAAAAGATTTCTATATAGGCCTAGCATGATAGTATCTAAAAATAATGGCAATGGCACACACACACACAAAAAAAAAAACTGGAGTTCCCGTTGTGGCTCAGCAGTTAACGAATCCGACTAGGAACCATGAGGTTGCAGGTTCGATCCCTGGACTTGCTCAGTGTGTTAACGATCCAGCGTTGCCGTGAGCTGTGATGTAGGTCGCAGATGCGGCTCGGATCTGGTGTTGCTGTGGCTGTGGCGTTGGCCAGCAGCTACAGCTCCAATTCGACCCCTAGCCTGGGAACCTCCATATGCCGCAGGTGTGGCCCTGAAAACCAAAAAAAATAAATAAAATAAAAATAATGGCAGCTAGAGGGGTGAGGAGTTATAAGGAACACATTTCAATTCCAATTCCTTTGATATTATTTCTGGATCTCAATGAAATCAGACATCACTCAAAAGAAAATGTTAACTGGAAAAATAAAACACCCGAGAGAATATCATTCTTTTTGGACAGCGCCTGGGGCCTCAGGACCAGAAGAAAGCCAGTGTCCAAGACCAAACTCGCACAGTATCCTTCAAGCAAAACACGGACAATAAAAATAAGACAGCCTCTTTCAAAAAGCCTGAGAGGAGGACGTTCCTGTCATGGCACAGCATATATGAATCCGACTAGTATCTATGAGGATCCCTGGCTTTACTCAGTGGGTCAGGATCCGGCGTTGTTGTGATCTGTGGTGTAGGTCACAGACACGGCTCAGATCCTGCGTTGCTGTGGCTGTGGCCTAGGCTCTGATTAGATCCCTAGCCTGGGAACTTTCATATGCGGCAGGTGCAGCCCTAAAAAGACAAAAAAAAAAAACGCTTTTAAAGTGATTTCTTTCTCATCTATAGAATGGGGGTGGTAGTATCTACGTCACAATAATTGTGAGAATGAGTTAGCAATTTGCAAAGTGCTTAGGAGTGTACCTGATACACCATAAGTGCCCTAAATGTGGTAGCTATTATTATACATGCAAATGCTTCTCCAAAATATGATTCTGTGATCTAAAAGGCAGATCAATCATTACTAAAAACAGCTAGCAGCATGCACTAAGGAACTACAGGGAAAGAATGACCTAGTCAAGAAGACTTCTGCCGTGTTTGATTGTAAAGCTCCATCACTAGTCCTTCCTCTCTAAGGCTAAGGCTTGGCAGACAATTACAAACTCCTAGACCTACTAAGAAAACTATCAATTTCCTATGTCCCCAGGCCTGTAGTCTACTCTACCTCACTTAAGAGCAGCCTTTCCAAAGGTGTTAAGGGAGTAATTCTATATTCGACATTTTAATTAAAAATCTTTAAAAAATAAAGGCAGTATCCCTGTGAATAAAAAAAATGCACTCTACTTAATTTCAAGCTACTTGATTCTGACTCTAAGCATCTTTAAATATCCTAAACAAGGCCCTTGCCAGCCTTAAAGTGCATTCCAAAGAGGACAGAGTATCCCATTACCACAGGTCATTTCCCCCAACCCCCTGCAGCCTCCCAGGAGGCATACATTCAAAAGGGCTAATGGCAAGGGGCTGACCACAAGCTACCCCTTGCAGTGCTGCTCCCTACCCCCAAACCCTTAAAAGAGAGAAAATTCTTTGGAAACATTCAAGAATTTTTCTCATCTACCCAAGCTTCCATGACACAGCTTACTGATAAGAATTGGCCTTGCACTCTCTTCTCATTGGTGGTAGACTTCCTTCCCTCATCATCTCCTCGACCATCAACAACAGCTCAGCTTGGAGCTTCCCCTCTCTGAGGACTCTACCACAGAAACTGCTCTGGCTTACATATTCCACTTGTTCTATTCTGCACAAGATTTGCACACTTTCCTTTCATACTTCCCCTAAACAATCCCAAACTTAGCCCCAGGCATACCAGTTGGAATGGCTGAAATAAAAAATAATGACACCCAGACAATGACTCACAGACTTTGGAAAACCTTGGTTTTTCAAATAAGACAATCTGGGGGGGTGGGGGGATGCACTGGGGGTTTGGGATACAAAATCTGTAAAATTGACTTGTGATGATTTATGTACACCTATAATTGAAATAAAATCCATTAAGAGGAAAAAAAAAACATAAAAAAAAAATAATGACACCAAATGCTGGTGAGGATACAGAGAAACTGGTCACTCAGATACTGCTGGTAGGAATGTAAAATGATGTGGCTGCTTTGGAAAACAGTATGGGGATTCCTTAAAAGGTTAAGCATATGACCCAGAAATTCCACGCCTAGGTATTTACCCAAAAGAAATGACAGCATATGTCCATACCACGACCCGTACACAGTGTTTCAAAATTCACAGAAGCTTTATCTGAAATAGCCTCAACCTGGAAAGAACCCAGATGTCTTTCAATGGGTGAAAGGCTTAACAATGGAACATCCTTACTATAGACTACTGCTCAGCAATACAAAAAATGAACTATTGATACAACAAAACCCAACAACATGGATAAATCTCAAGGGCATTACGTTGGGTGAAAAAAAAAAATCCCACCCCAAAAGGTCACATATTATATGAGTCCACTTACATAACATTTCTGAAATAACAAAATTTTAGAAATAGAGACAGAGATTAGTAGTTAACCAGGATTAGGAATGGAGGGAAAGAAGCCAGCCATGACTCTAAAGGAATAGCAAGAGGAAGAGCTTGGTGGTGTTCAAACAACAATATAGTTTTTCATCTTGATTGTGATGGGAGTTACACAAATCCACACGTGCGATATAGCAAAGAACTATATACTTTATTCCAGTGTCAAATTCCTACTATGGATACTGTACTATAATTATGTAAAATGTAGCCAAAGAGGGAAACCAGGTGAATACAGGACTCTATACTATCTTCGCAAGCTCCCACGGATATATATATAATGATTTCAAAATGAACCTTAAAATATTAATTTATTTGTAATAAGAATATCAAGTCTTGGGAGTTCCCGTTGTGGCTCAGTGGTTAACGAATCCGACTAGGAACCATGAGGTTGCGGGTTTGATCCCTGACATCGCTCAGTGGGTTAAGGATCCAGCGTTGCCTTGAGCTGTGGTGTAGGTTGCAGACTCAGCTGGGATCCCGCGTTGCTGTGGCTGTGACGTAGGTCAGCAGCTACAGCTCCGATTAGACCCCTAGCCTGGGAACCTCCATATGCCGAGGGTGCGGCCCTAGAAAAGGCAAAAAGACCAAAAAAGAAAAAAAAAAGAATATCAAGTCTCTATCCCCTGAAATCTTAAGAGTCCAGGCCCAGTTCCATTAAAAGCTTTTAAAGGAACCATTCCCACCCTCACTTCACTGCCCTGACTAGAAAATTGGAGTATTATGGCCCTTTTGGACACTTTTTTCTCCTCTGCTCTCAGTTTTTCCTATTTCTTCTTCCACTACACCAGGGCTGTGGCATAACAAGTTACAACATGTTAGAGAAAAGCTGTGAGGTTTTTAAAAAAAAAAAAAAAAAAAAACAGGGAAGGGGGAGCCAGCAAAAGGGAAGTGCTTCACAAGTCAGCAAAGGAGTATGACTGGCAACCTATGAGAGGAAGAAAGGAAATGACATTGCAAAATTAAGCCGGAAACTTACTCAAAGAGCTATAAAGTCAAATGGAGTCCTAAAAAACTGAGACAGAACCTAGTAATTATCCAGTCAGAGATCTCTGGCAATCTAAAAGTTCCCTCCACAGGAGTTCCCGTCGTGGCGCAGTGGTTAACGAATCCGACTAGGAACCGTGAGGTTGCGGGTTCGATCCCTGCCCTTGCTCAGTGGGTTAACGATCCGGCGTTGCCGTGAGCTGTGGTGTAGGTTGCAGACGCGGCTCGGATCCTGCGTTGCTGTGGCTGCGGCGCAGGCCAGTGGCCACAGCTCCGATTAGACCCCT
>PVHT020000026.1:3533799-3588719 GCA_004024745.2 Catagonus wagneri
CGGATCCTGCGTTGCTGTGGCTGCGGCGCAGGCCAGTGGCCACAGCTCCGATTAGACCCCTAGCCTGGGAACCTCCACATGCCGCGGGTGCGGCCATAAACCCGCGGCCATAAAATGACAAAAGGCAAAAAAAAAAAATAAAAGTTCCCTCCACAAATCAGTTTCCTTTGGCAATTCAAAGCGAGGGCCCTAAAACTCAGCAAACATCTGAGCTCCCTTTTGCAAGACAAAGAGAGGAGGCAAGTGAAGGAGCCACTACTCAGGAGGCCTCACTTCTGGAACACTGCCAGCAACCACCACATAAAGGGACAGAAACTAAAAGAAATTTGAGCTGACAATGCATGGCTGTCTAGACTCTTCCAAAAAAGCAGTCCTACAATGTGACTCTCTGTTCAAGTGCTACATTAGTAATCAGGGAAAAAAGCAACCTCCTGTCCTCAGGCCAAATAAGTAGAATTTATCCAGATTGAAGGGAAAAATTATTGATTGCAACCTTCAGCAGACAAAAGGTCTACTTTAACCTGTCCTTGTCCACTATATCCAAGAATTTAGAGGATCTGGTTGGTAGCCAAGGAGACCCAAATTCTAGTCCTGGCTCTGCTACCAACTTGTTAGTTCAGTGACCTTGGACAGGTCATTTTCCATCAGTGAAAGAGAACTAGCCAGTCATTTCAAGGCTCAGGGTTAATCTGTGTTAAATGAAACTTTGAGCCCTTGGGCAGAAACATATTTCATATTAGGTCCAGAGCGAGAAAAGATAAGCACCTCCTCTAGTCTCACTCCCAGCCAACACAGATAATTCCTCAAGCCAGTTTCTATAGGAAGGAGATAAAGTTCAAGACTGCAATTGTAGGAAGGCGATCAACATGATGCCCCTCCCGTCTTTCAGATGGTGTCTGCATCTGGAAAGGTCAGCCTTGAGAACAGTGGAGATGGGAGGAAATAATTAAAATTTAAAATCTAGTTGCATGCCAATGTCCACTTGTCCTGTTTTTCATAGTCTATCCCCTTTCCTTAAGAGCAGCTGAGGGGTAGAAAGGGTTCTTATCTAACACTAGGATGGCTGTGATTCCTGCTTTGTCCAGATTGCAAAGGACTAGGTCATTTAGGAAAATGTGGACACCAGATGTTTTTCATGGCTATAAGCTATTGAGTTCTGATTATTTCCACAGCAAGGCAGAGAAGACCACTTGCAAACTAATAGTGCCATAAGGAAACTAGAGGGGAGGGGAGAGCTACATGGAATTTTAGGGAGTCCATACAGTTCATTAATTCACATGTTTAAGCCTTCATATGTTTAAGCCTTAGGTAAAAGGAGATCCCCTACTACTATCTGTGACTGTTAATACCCAAAAATTGCCCTCACTTGAACCGGTCCAAATTGGGAAAAGGGCAGGATCACATCATTCCCATGCCTGTCCATCAATCAACCACTTCCCTAAAAAGACAAGACTGTACAACGCTATCAATGCAAGCCCTTATAGCCCCCAAAAGCACCACTTCTGGACCCTGTCAAGGTATATGAACAGTCAAATTCATCAGTTCATACCTATCTGAATTCCTACACTCTGTTCCTGGCACGCACAAATGTACCACATGTTACAAAAAGGAGAAATGTAAAAACATCACATTAGTAGTTTTGGCAAATAAGGGAGAAGCCATGTTAGTAAGTGACCAGAGATCATGTGTGGAGAAGCAGACCCCAAAGTGCATGGGGAGCCTTCCCCACTTAATATCCTGCTTCTCTAACCACCCGTGAGGATGAGGTTGGAGAACAAAAAAATGAGCAGCCACACCCTATTCTAGCATTACCAACGTGTGTCACAACCCTGATGCAAGTCCCATGGCCTGTAGTCCAAAGACACGGTAGAGCAGCAGAGGCCTGTTACATAAGCCCTGCGAGGCCTCCTTCGGTTCGTCCCACCCCACCTCACCCCCCAACCCCCAATGCTTTAGGGGGTTCTACTTCTGAACTTTGAAGTCAACATCCTCTGGGAAAGATGTCCTTTGTGCAGGGACCTTTGAAATGTGTGGGCCATTCTCATTTATCCGGGATGGTGGCGGGCGCGGGGGCGGGGGGGGGGGGGGACTAACCAAATGACCTTTCAAGGTTCCTTCCCTGGGGCCTTAGGGATCTGCAGGCTAAGTATCAGATCACACTTCGCCAACTGGGAGCTGGAGACCACAGCCTTTCAGAAATAAGAACAGAGGGCAAAATGAGTCCCTGCAATCTGAGCCCTTCCTGGGTGTAGTCACTCCCGCAAAGGGCAACTGTGGCTCGCTTTCTGGGCTGGGGGAAATGAGGTTAGAAACAGTTAAAGCCGGGCAGAGCTTCAGCCACAATGGTGGGCAGCCTCCCTCCGCAGGGCTAGTACTCATGGGGCCGAGACAAGGACGAAAGGCCACTTTGGGCAGGAGGGAAGCGGCCCTGGCCGGAGAGGCTGCGGCAGGACCCCGAGGATTACCTCATGACGACCCGCTTTCCCTTCACGTCCAGCTTGTCCAGAGTCAGCTTGTTAGAAAGCGACATCTTGGCAATTCAGTGGCGGCGAGTACCGGAAGATGAGACAATAACCGACTCGCACTCCGAACGCGTGGAAAATGCCGAGCACACCGCGGGCCCCGCTGTCCCCCTTCCCGCCCCGCCCCTTGCCCCGCCCCTTCCCGGCCACAGCTCCGGGCTCGCGGTGCTATTGGACGCTGCCTGAAGGCGCCTGAGTGCTGCCATTGCTGCGAAGCGCTGTCTGTCTGCGAGGGCACTAGTGGTACGTGCAGCTGCACTCTGTCACGTCCGGCACGCAGCAAGCCGCTGGGCTCCTCCGTGACCTGAGGCGGGAGGAGGTGCCACCCGGCCTGCAGTTGGAGGTAAAGGAAGCCGGGTGGCGCGGCGGAGCCGATCTGGAGAGAGTCTGAAACCCAAGCCGCCGCCCGGGTCCCCACGGCCGCGCCCGGAGCAGCTGCAGCGCCGCGCAAACCCACGACAGCCGAGGTGAAAGCGCCACCCTGCACCCCATGGAATTCCCATCAGCCCTATCCGGATAGATGCAAACGGCATCTCGTTTTGGAAAACTTCTCTGGTTTCCTGGTTCCCCTAAATGGAATTCTCCCTAAGACTGCTAAATGGCCTTTAATAATTGAGACTTCTCAGAAGTTGCAAAAGGCCTTAGTTCCCCTGCCTCCCCCCTCACCATTTTTGTAATAAAAAGTGCAGTGTGATTGCTTAGTATACGATGCTAATGGCAAATATATAAGAGCATTTTTCATATATTAACTAATGCTCACAAAACTCATGATCCTCATTTTACAGATGAAGTAACTGATGCACAAAGAGGTTTAGTAATTTGCTTAGGGTTTCAGATCTTTTAAATGGTGAATTCAAACCTAGGCAGTCAAGATATAAAGGCAATACACTTAACTGTAGGTGTAATATAGACACCATTACTCGAACTAGGCACACGGGTCCAACATGCTTACAGAGTTGGCTGGAAAGAAATAATTTGAATCAGAAACATAAAAATTTCCCACATGGCACTTAAGGTCCTGGTAAGATGCAGGAAATAATTCATAGTGCATTGGTATTAAGACACAAGTTTGTCTGATAATGAGACATAGTTAAAAGTTATTAACTTTCAATCCTGTCAGTGTGTATTTGGGAAATCTCTAAGGAGTTACTCCCAACTGAGTCTGCATTTGAGGCCCAGATGGGCCTTCTGGCCTCCCAGTGATCATCTCTGCATGCTTTTAGCATCTATTTCACTACATCTGGGTTGCTGTAGTAGTGAGAAGCAATTCTTTTTGGATAAGAGAATAGCAACCAAGAGTGTCAGCAAGGAAAGCAAAACAAGCATACAATCGGACAGCCTGACTTTAACAATACTTCCTAGTTGTTGAGCACTTACTATATGCCAGACATTGCACTAAGCACTGAACATACATGACTCATTTATTCCACACAATAGTTTTGTGAAGTGGGCACTATTATTATCTCTACTTTACAGGTGAGAATATTGAAACTCAAAAAGATCAGGAAGCTTTATCCACTACAGTTCTAAAAGAGCATCAGAGAGGCAAAGACCCTAAAATGGGAAAGAGCCTGAGACAACACTAAAAAGTCCGTTGTTGCCGGAAAACAGAGTGGAAGAAAGAGAGTTCTAAAATTATATAGATGAGGCAAGACAAAGAGAGACCAGCTCCTTTGGGACTTATAACATGATAAAGATGTGATTTATATCCCAAGAGAAATGAGAAGCCATTCGTTGCATCACTGTCACCTTATATTCATGATATGTAAAGAATATTCAAAACTCAATGGTAAAACAAACTCATTTTTTTTTAATGTAGGCAAAGGACTTGGACACATCCCTAAAGAGACTATGCAGGTAACTAACTAATAAGCACATGATAAAATGTTTAACATCACTTGCCATTAGGGAAATGCAAATTAAAATCACAGTTAGGGAGTTTTTGTTGTGGCACAGAAGAAACAAATCCGCCTAGTATCCATGCGGATGAGAGTTTGACCCCTGGCCTCATTCAGTGGGCAGGGGATCCAGCGTTGACATGAGCTGCGGAGTAGGTCGCAGACTCGACTCAGATCTGGTGTTGCTGTGGTTGTGGAGTAGGCCAGCAGCTGTAGCTCTGATTTGACCCCTAGCCTGGGAACTTCCATATGACATGGGTGTGGCCCTAAAAAAAAAAGATGAGATGCAACTTTATTAAGATGACTAAAATAAATGTAAAAACAAAACAATAATATCAAATATTGGCAAGGATGCAGAGCCACTGGAACTCTCCTACATTGCTGGTAGAATTGAAAAATGGTACAGTCACTCTGGAAAACACCTTGGCAGTTTCTCATAAAATTAAACCTCTACTTACCATATGACCCAGCAATCCCACTCCCAGGTATTCACCCTAGAGATATGAAGCTTTAAGTTCACAGAAAAACCTGTACACACGTTTATAACAGCTCTATTCATAATTGTTCAGAATTGGAAACAACCCAGAAGTCCTTGAATGGATAATCAAACTGAGGTACGTTCATACAATGAAATACTGCTAAGCAGTTTAATGGAATGAACAAGAAACAACGTGCAATAATATGCAAGCAACAATTTGCATGGACTCGAGGTTATCATGTTGAATTAAATAAGGTACACTCAAGAGTTACATAGTGTGTAAAACTCCAAATGTATGACATTCTGGAAAAGGCAAAACTAGAGGGTTGGAGATCAGCGGTTGCCAAGGAGTAGGTGGAATGGGAGGGGGGCAGGGAATATGTGATCACAAAGGAGATGTATGAGGGAGATTTTTGTGGCAATCAAACTATTCTGTATACTGAGTGTGGTAGAGATTGCATGAATCTATACATTTCTTAAAACTCATAGCACTATTGGAGTTCCCGTCGTGGCTCAGTGGTTAACAAATCCGACTAAGAACCATGAGGTTGCGGGTTCGATCCCTGGCCTTGCTCAGTGGGTTAAGGATCCGGCGTTGCCGTGAGCTGTGGTGAAGTTTGCAGAGGCGGCTCGGATCCCGCGTTGCTGTGGCTGTGGCGAAGGCTGGCAGCTACAGCTCCTGTTAGACCCCTAGCCTGGGAACCTCCACATGCCGTGGGTGCGGCTCCAGATAAAGGCAAAAAGACAAAAAAAAAAAACCTCATAGCACTATCCCGCAAATAAAATAAGTGGAAAAAAAAGAAAAACCTCTGCAGGCAAGTATTACATAACTCAAACAAAATGTCTGCCAACCGGATTGAGCCCATGAGCCATGAGGTTTTAACCTCTGCTCTTTGGTCTGTAGTGCTCATATTAAAATATAGCACCTCAAAATAATTTATGGTGTTAGAAGTCAGGATAGTGTTTTCCTTGAGGAGGAGGAGTGGGTAGTGACTGACAATCCATATGAGGGCTTCTAGGCTGCTGATAATGTTCTATGTCTTCATTTGGGTAGGCTAGGATAACCAACTGTCTAGCCTGTCCAGAACAGAGAGGTTTCCCAGGATGCGAGTTTTTCTGTGCTAAAACCACTATACTCCTAGAGAAAATGGAACAGTTGGTCACTCTAGCAGTTCAATGGATGCGTTCACTTTGTGAAAATTCATCGAGCTGTATATTTGTAATTCATAAACTTTTCTGTATGTGTGTTATAAAACACTGTGCCTTGAATTGGGCACAGATGAGGTCTGGTTAGCACAGGGTTCACTAGACTGGTATTTACAGTAATTCAGACTTCTTTTAACTCAGCTTAAGTTTGCATTATCATTTCTCTTAGTCACGCCATAGAGCTAAACCAGTGTAAAGTAAACCTCTCAGATATATATATTTTTTTCTTTTTATGGCCATACCTGCAGCATATGGAAGTTCCCAACGAAGATGCAGCTTTGGCCTGTGCCACAGCCATGGCAACACCAGATCCTGAACCCACTGAGTGAGGCCAGGGATTGAACCTGTATCTTCAGAGACAACATCGAGTCCTTTGCCCCCTGAGCCACAATGGGAACGCCACCTCTCAGATGTTTTTGATATGACCTGCTTTTTAGACATGACAACATTTTCCTTCCTTTATACAAGTAATTTCTAAACCTAAAGTCAAGATTTTAGATTTTTTTTCCCTATTAAACTTCATCCTGCTTTAATTTACTGAAATATGTCTTTGGCTTTAATATCTTAGCCTGGTCCCCCATGATCTTTTGCCTGCTATTAAAAGACATGAAAGACTTCTCATTCACCAAATTCTATCCCCTTTACCCACCCTTGACATTATAGGTCAATACCACCACTCTTTTCTGAGAGTCCCTCCCTCATTGACCCACCTGCCAATACAATTCCAAACTCTTAGAATGCTTTTGTTGTTATAAATTTAAATTTTATTCATAGTAAGTGGGAAATATACATACTGATAAAAGATTGATATGGTTAACCAAGTATAGTGGCAATGTAACATGTCACTTAGATCCTCGACCCCCCCTCCCCACTACAGAACTGAGGCATGCATTCCTAGCTGCTGGGAATATTGGTTACTGACAGCTCACAACTGAGTCCTTCATCAGCAGTTGTCCTGTGTTGAAGGGAGCTTCCTTGGCTAAGATCATGCCTCCTTCTCATAGGCATCCCACATGCAGTGATCGCTCAGTTAATGTCGTAAAGGCCTAGTTTCTTTGCTTCATTTGAGGATATTTCTGAAGAACCATCTCATGTTCATGCTGTCTGTGTGATTGGTTGAGGCCTCTACTGCAACTTTTTTCCTCGCTCTCTATCCAATACTGATTTCCTCACTCCTTTACACATGTCGTTCCCAAAAGAAGCTCCCAGTAATCCACCGGCACACAAATCTCAAACTCAGAATGTGTTTCCCAAGGAACCATGGGAAGAATTGTAAGACAACTCCTACGATCTTCACCCTCTGGTATTTACATCTTTGTATAATCCTCTTCCCTTGAGTGAGTGGGGCCTGTGATTTGCTTCTAACCAGTGGAATATGGCAAAGATAATAGGATGTCACTCCTATGATTAGATGACAAGGTAGCTATAAGACTCCCTCTTGCTGGCATCCATAAGAGACTCCTCGCTGACTCTGATGTAAACTGCCATGTTGTGAAAGGGACTATGGAGAAGTTCACGTGGCAAGGAACTATGGGTGGTCTGTAGGAGCTGGGAGCAACCCTTGGTAAACAGCCAGCAAGAAAATAAGAACCTCAGTCCAACAATTGCAAGGAGAAGAAGTCTTGCCAACATTCTGAGAAAAGTGGATCATTCCTTAGCTGAATCTCTGATAAGACTGTCACCCTGACCAACATCTAGATTTTTACCCTGGTGAGACTTTGAGCAGATTACCCAGCCAAGATGTGCCCAGGCTCCTGACTAACAGAAACTGTTGAGATAATAATTGGGAGTTGCTTTAAGCTGTCAAATTTGTTACACAATAGCAAATTAATATACCAACCTATGACACCAAGAGCTACTACATACACTTCTAGAAGGAGTCAAGGAAAATTGTAGACTAATAAGAAGCCTTCAGGGAGTTCCCGTTGTGTCTCAGTGGGTTAAGAACCCAACTAGTGTCCATGAGAATGCAGGTTCCATCTCTGGCCTTGCTCCGTGCGTTAAGAATCCAGCTTTGCCACAAGCTGCGGCATAGGTTGCAGATGCCATTCGGATCCGTGCCATTCGATTGCCGTGCTGCTGTGGCTGTGGCTAGACCAGAAGCTGCAACTCTGATCAACCCCCAGCCCGGGAACTTCCATATGCCACAGGCACGGCCCTAAAAAAAGAAAAAAGTAAAACCTTCAGGGTATGCAACATTTGATTTTGAAATTATATAACTATTCTTAAAGATATTTCAACTTGTAGGGAAATCTTTTGATGGGGTTTCTACTTTTAATTAGGTAAATTAATATTCTGCTCCAGAATAAAATGAAATTGAGACATCCTAAAATTTTGCAGTATCTAAATTTGTCAAAACAGTCAAAGAAATTAAAAATAGGAGTTCCTGTTGTGGTGCAGCAGGAACGAGATCTGACTAGTAACCATGAGGTTGTGGGTTTGATCCTTGGCCTCACTCAGTGGATCTGGTGTTGCTGTGAGCTGTGGTGTAGACTGGCAGCTGTAGCTCCGATTTGACCCCTAGCCTGGGAACTTCCATATGCCTCGGGTGTGGCCTTAAAAAGTAAAAAAAAAAAAAAAAGGAATTAAAATTAAAAATAGAGATAACTTATTGGACAAGATTTTCTCTTATAAAAACATTAGTCAAGGAGGGGTACACTGAATGGAGGCAAAAAGACAGAGCCTGTGAGTGTATTTTAGCTGATATATATATATATATATATATATATATACATATATATATATATGTATTTCTAGTAAAAAATATTAGTACTGAGAATATCTTCCATTTAGTAGAATTTTTCTTGTAGAGTATTTTCTTAATTAAAAACATTATGATCTATAAAGAATTAATTGAAGATGTCTACAATTTTAAATTTAACTGTAAAATGCAACCTTGAAACAGACTGCAGGCAATTTTATGAAAAATTTAAAATATTAAGACCATATTGGAAAGATACATTTTCAGAAAAATGGCGTTAAAGACAATATGGCTAAGAAACCAATTAAATTATGTGGCCATGTACCAAAAAAAATTTTCTGCTTGTGTTATTTTTTATATTCAGATAATCAATATAAATAAGTGGTTTTTGCTTTAAAGTACAGTGATTTTTTTTATTTTTAGAAAGAATTTCTGAAATTAGATTTTAATAGAACTGTTTTATAGTCTACCAATAGATACCAATAAGGTCAATTTGTTGATCAATAGGTAAATATTTCATATATACAGAATTACTTCAGAGCCTCCTTCCACTCTCTAAAGTATCCGAGCTTAGTTAATATGGTCTCCCTAAGGCTTTAGGATCTTCCCGTTTTGGCTTTAGCTATCCTTTAGCTTGGCAGTGTCTATAACCCAGATCTCATTTCATAAACTTCATCTTCTACAAATGTAAAATGGCCATTTATCTGGGCCACTTTATCCATTCTTCATCCCATTCAAGTGGGCTAACAGGAAGTAATTCTGCATCCCATTCAAATGGGAAAACAGAGGCATAAACAAGCTCTTTTTTTTGTTCTCTAGAAGGAGCCTCTGTTTGCCAATTAATTCATTAACAAGCCCCAAGAGTTGCCTCAGGAAAGACTGATATCTCCAAGGACGTGTGAATAAAACAATGAGTAAAGAACAAGAAAAAAAAATCAAACACACACATATGAGAACACATATGGGAATTCAAAGGCCAAAGCCATAGCTAAATCCTGTTACCTACACACTCAATACCAGCATAGCACCAGTGAACCTATGGCAAAGAAAGTGAAGAAAACTAGCATGTCTCTGGGCTGCAAATTAGCTGGAGAATCCAGATATGAAACCACAGTAAGGAGTTCCTATCATGGCTCAGCAGAGACGAATCTGACTGGCATCCGTGAAGACACAGGTTCCATCCCTGGCCTTGCTCAGTGGGTTAAGGATCTGACGTTGCCGTGAGCTATGGTGTAGGTCACAGATGTGGCTTGGATCCCACAGTCGCTGTGGCTATGGTTGTGGCCGGCGGCTACAGCTCTGATTAGACCCTTAGTTTGGGAACCGCTATATGCCTCGGGTGTGGCCCTAAAAAGCAAAAAAAAAATAAAAATAAAAAAAAAATAAAACCACAGTAGAAGTCACAAAGAAGGTGATGTGTTTGGCATTCTGTATGGTAGTGAGACTTCTTTCTATCTCTCTTCTGGGTCATCACATACGGTTTCACAGCAGTCACTTCAGGCCACGTAGGAAGGTGGCAGAGATGATCATCAATAATGAGATGACGGCATGCAAGGAATTTTGATCGAATAATTTAGCCACATGTTCATGCACAAAGACAGCTGTATGAATAGACAGAATTAGTAAGTAGCTTCAAATGGCTTCAGGGTGGGCTAAGTGGCTACCGTGCTCAGATTTCCCACCAGCATTGAACCTACCAAGTACTTAAATGCCACCATTTAAGCAACGCTTGGGTAGAAGTCTGGAAAGCCTTGTCTGAATAGAGACTTAGAGGGTGATCATATTAAGCAATTACTACACAGTAACGCCTTATAGTGAATTAACCAGTCATCTAAGGTTCTGAAAAATGAGAATAAGAAATTACAATTTTCATTATGAAAAAAAATGCTAAAAGGAATAGTGCAATGAACACTACCAGAAGAGGGCAGGCTTTAATGAGGCACAATAATTTGGGTTGGGAAGGGGAGAAGAAACAGGAGAGCTTAGGAAACGTCAGGTAGACAGGGAAATGGAGGAGCCATGACAAAACCCCAGTCTAGTTCTTTGGCGTTTGCCACACATAGATACCTGAGCCCCACTGAGATTTACTAGATTATATAGTAGATTAAACTCCATATGATACAGAAATGTAATGCAAATGAAAGAGGGACTATACTTTTTTTTTTTTTTTGTCTTTTCAGGGCCACACCCAGGGCATATGGAGGTTCCCAAGCTAGGGGTCTAATGGGAACTGCAGCTGCCGGCCACGGCCACAGCAATAGGGGATCTCAGCCGCATCTGCAACCCACACCACAGCTCACAGCAACGCCAGATCCCCAACCCACTGAGCGATGCCAGGGATCAAACCCGCAACCTCATGGTTCCTAGTCAGATTCATCAGCCACTGAGCCACGATGGGAACTCCTGAGGAGCTATAAAATTTTATCAAGCACCCAAGTGAATCCAATGCACAATAAGTTTTGAGAATTGCAGTTTTCTACAGAAGGTCAACCCTAAGATATGCCTAAGACCCCAGTGACAGCAGGGTACCCAAATAGCTCATGATCAAAGACTGGAATTAAAGCAAGTGAAAAAAGAGAGGGCAAAGGAAACATTTTAAGTAAAGTTTTGAAGCAAGGCAAGTTTAAGCAGACATTGGCCTAATCATAAAATGAAGCAACAAAACCACAAATTCCAGCAGATTCTACTCTTACAGTTACAAACAGGAATGCATAGCATTAAAATAATGATTGGTCATACAATGAATTATAAACCATATTTCCCTCACTATTGGCCATGTTATCATTAAACACAGGAAGAGTACATTATACTTACAGAGATAATTTACTTTCACCAATGAGGGTGAACAGTGTCACAGATAATTTGAGCTACCAAATAATTCAAAAGTAATACGTTTGGCTATAGAGTATATTTTAAAATGTGCTCAGCTTTAACAAGAACAAATATATATCAAAGTTTAGATGATAACATAACAAATGATTACTTGCATAAAGAAAAGTTATTTGCTTTATAACAAGTATGGTCAGAGTATGATTCTGTTTATAGTAATTCAACTTACAGGCAGCACTTTTTTTTTTAAGTCTCTTTAGGGCCACTCCCACGGCACATGGAAGTTCTTAGGTTAGGGGTCGAATTGGAGCTGTAGTTACAGCCAACACCACAGCCATAGCAACGCCAGATCTGAACTGCAGTTTCGACCTACACCACAGATTGAGACAATGTCGGATCCTTAATCCACTGAGCGAGGCAAGGGATCAAACCCTCATCTTCATGCGTCCTAGTTAGGTTCATGACCACTGAGCCACCACAGGAACTGCATAGGCAGCACTTTAAATCTGTTGTTAAATTTGTTTTAATTACTTGGGAGGCAAGAGGTGAGTAGTGACACCTTCAAGAGGTGAGAAGGGGACACAAAGGAGCTTTGGTGTGCTAACAATGTCTTCTTTGCTAATTTACTGCTCATTACTTGAGTATGTTCAGTTTATGAAATGTCATCAGACTTACGCACTTTTCTGTATGTATACTTCAATCAAACAGTTAAAAAATAAAAGGACAGGGAAAAGTATAACAGGAAAACAAAATACACAATGGGAAATAAACGATGCTAGCACATTACCTCTAAGCAGATACTGTTTCTTATTTTCCTATAAGTCCAGAACCACATAACCTTGACTACTCATCAATCTACAGAAAACTGTAAACTACAAATGGAGGAAGAGTAAGATGTGGATGTGTATGATTGAACAAATGTGAATTAATTTTTTGTGACTACTTGACAAAAAACAATAACAGTAAGACAAAGTTTTGGCTATATATATTCTCTGAGATTTTCTAGAAGAAAATCATGTTGTCTGCAAACAATGACAGTTTCTCTCTTCTTTTATGATATTTAAATATTTTTCTTTCTCTTTCTTATTGACTGGGAACTCCAGAAAAGTTCAATAGCAGTGCTATTGAACAAAAGGCTATTGCATTTGTTTGACTTCATCAATACTTTCACCTGTGATATCGAAGCCCTTCAATTTTTTTGACCATGTCCTGCAGTAAAAAGAATAAAAAAAGGTTTTACAATCCAGTACACACACACAACACATAAATTTTCAAGAAACAATGCTTACCTTTTCTATAGGCAACACACTAATAGTTTATATGCTAGTTTATGTTTTTTAACCATTTTTAAAATTGAAGTATAGTTAATTTACAATGTTGTGTTAAGGTCAGGTATATAGCAAAGTGATTCAGTTTTTTACATGTATTCTTTTTCAGATTGTTTTCCCTTCCAGGTTATTACAAGACATTGAATTCTAGTTTATGTTTTCATGCTGAATGCATTAAAGACATTTAATGAAAACTGAGGAAATTTGAATATGACTGGATTTTAAATGATATTAAGGAATTATTGTTATTCTTTGTTAGGTATAATAATGATATCATGGATTATAAACACAAGTTTTTAAAGGTGGGTGACATGCTAATTTACTTTAAAATACTTCAAACAAATGTTTAACATGACAGAATATTAACCATTGTTAAATCTAAGTAATTGGCACACCTATTACATGGCTTTTTTTGAAAGCTGGCAGTATTGAGAACTGAGGAGGATCCAGAGTAATTGAAATTCTCATATATTGCTGGTAGGAATACCAAATGACACAGCCACTCTGGAAAACACTTTGGTGGTTTCTCATATAGGTAAGCATACACTTAACCATATGACCGAACAGTCTCACCCTTAGGTATACACTCAAGATAAATGAGACTATAGATCCACATAAAAACTTGCACATGAATGTTCATAGCAATTCTATTCATAAGAGCCAAAATGTGGAAATAACATAAATGTCTGTGAACTGAAAAGTAGATTTTAAAAAGTAGGGTACAATAGATTTCCCATGTGGCTAAGCAGGTTAAGGATCTGGTGCTGTCACCTCTGTGGCTTGAGTCAATGCTGTAGTGCAGGTTCAGTCCCTGGCATGCAAACTTCTACACACTGAGAGTGCAGGCAAAAAGACAAAAAAAAGAAGTAGGGTATGATGGAATGGTACCCACAAATAGAAAGGAATAAACCAGGGATCTCCCCCTTGTGAATCAGTGGGTTCAGGATCCAACGTTGTCTGTGTGAGGATGCAGGTTTGATCCCTGGCCTTGCTCAGTGGGTTAAGGATCCACAGTTGCCACAAGCTGCAGTGTAGTTTGCAGACGTGGTTCTGATCATGCGTTGCTGTGGCTGTGGCATAGGCTGATATCTGCAACTCCAATTAGACCCCTAGCCTGGGAACTTCCAAATGCTGCAAGTGAAGCTGTAAAAAGAAAAAAAAGGTGGGGGGGGGATAAACCGTTATTAAATGCAACAGCATGGGTGACTCTCCAATGCATTATGTTAAGTAATAAGCCACATTCAAAATGCTATATACTACCCAATTCCCAGGGTGAGGAGTAGAATGAGGCAAGGTTGGTGCTCAGGGTTGTGTAGCTTCAGAGTCAGAACCTGAGCATGGGTGGCTCTTTTCATTTTGTGCCACAGGAAAATATTTTCTTCACCCTAGTCCTGGCTCTGATGATTCCATTTATATGACATTCTGGAAAAGGCCAGAATAAAAAGAATAAAATACAGATGAGTACTTGTCTGAGAACTTCTGTATGCCTCAGGTGCAGCCTTAAAAAAAGAAAATAATATGCTCACTGAACAATACATGAAAAAGAGTAAATTTTAGTCCACCTAACTTTTTTTCTTTTTTGTCTTTTTAGGGCCGCGCCTGAGGCATATGGAAGTTCCCAGGCTAGGGATCAAATCGGAGCTACAGCTGCTGGCCTATGCCACAGCCACAGCAACACCAGATCAGAGTTGCATCTGTGATCTACACCACAGTTCACAGTAATGCCAGATCTTTAATGCACTTAGCGAGGCCAGGGATCGAACCCACATCCTCACGGATACTAGTCAGGTTCATTTCCATTGAGCCAAAATGGGAACTCCCTCTATTTTTCTGGATGTTAGTTATTTTTCATAATAGAAACATCAAAATGCCAGTTGCTTCCAAGCATATTGATTTCCCAACCCATTGTTTCAAAAACACTGTACTAAATTATGCATTTTTAAATGTTTGACAATTTCACAATAAGCATATAGAAAAAATAAAAAGAAACAGGCAAAGTGTTTTCACAAAGATGTTCATCACAGTTCTATTTATAATAGAGAAGTAAAGTAAGTGCTCAGGATTAAAGAGATTAAATAAATTATGGTACATCCATGTTGAGGCAGGAGATAGATGGGTCCCAGGCTGAGCAACTGGAATCTGTCCCCTGTGTACAGATTCACAGCTCAAGATAAAGATTATGGCAGGAGCAAGGAGGAGCTGTGCCCTGCATGGATAAAAGATAAGGACATTTCTCATTCCTGAGGTCAAGGAGACCTCCAGAACTACACATGCCCAGAAAATTTTCTCAAGGATCAGAGAAGGGAGTGGCACCAGACCATAGTACATCCTGTCAACTTCCCAGAAACCCTTGTACTAAAATCTATCTTGGCTAAAAGATGTGCATACACACACAGGGGAGGGACCTGAGTCAGGCCAAATATGGATTCAAGCCCAGACAAAGCAAGATGATTGGCCAGTGGAATCCCAGAAGGACTGACCCCATACGAGTGGTTTAAACAACCTCCAGAGTACATGACTTTCTTTTTCTCTCTGTCTGTGTCTCTTTGACCACCACCAGCCCCGCCCACCAGAGCCCACCTGTGCTTTCTCTGCACGTATCTTCTCTCTTAATAAACACTTTATTTGCCTTACTATTCTCTTTGCTGAATTTTTTTCTCCAAAGAGACAAGGACTGGGGAACTACATCAAGCCTGCTTACCCTTGTGGTCTAGCGGTTAGAGTTCAGCACTCTCAACCCACAGCCACCTGAGAACAATGTGAAGGAAAATTATACTAATGAAAATTATTTTTAAATAGAAATTGTACAATACAAGGAAATGCTTATAGTACAAAATTAAATGTAAAAGGAAGCATGCATGATTGTATGGTTTTAACTATGTTAAAATTTTTGCACAGGGAAAGAGCAGAAGGAAATAAATCAAAATGTTTAGTGTAGCTGTTTCTGAATACTTCCATTATCAATTATTTTTATTATTTTGTTTATTTTCCAAATTTTCTACAGTTAGCAGATGTTTTTAATTGTCAGAGACAGTTAATAAGGCAAAAGATGTTAGAAAAGACCAAACCGGAAATAACATTTGCAAGTGAGGAGAAAAGAGGATCAGTTTTAAAAACTATGCTTCTGACTGTGCACTATGCCAGGTCAATTCTTTCTAGATAAGAGGGTAAAATCATGCTTTCTGTTCAGTAACTGAAAGCATACTTGGAGTTCAAAAATTTGTAAATTTTAACGAGACTTGCACCTCATATGAAGAAGCCAGACTGGCAAGGATAATTTTCCAGATCAAGAGACAATTAGTGAGATATTACAGAACAGACATGGTGCTAAATATTTTACGTATTGTATGTATTAGTTTGCTAGGGCTACCATAAGAAAATATCACAGACTGTATGGCTTAAAAAACAGAGATTTATTGTCTCAGAGTTGTAGAGGCTAGAAGTTTGAGATCAAAGTTTCTTCTGAGGACTCTCTCCATGGCTTGTAAGCAACTGTCTCACTGTGTTCTCACAGGTCTTTCTTCTGTGCACATGCATTCTGAGGTACTGGGAATTAGGACTTCGATGTATGGATTTTGAAGGAACACATTTCAACCCATAACACATGTATTATCTGATTTATCCAGTAATATTATGAAGTACATTCATTCCCCATTTTACAAATGCAGAGGTGCTTAGAAAGAAGTCTAAACATAAGCACAGTCCATTAACTTGAAAAAATTTCAAACCAAAATATTTATAAAAAGTCATTTTTAGGAGTTCCCGTCATGGCTCAGTGGTTAACAAATCCGACTAGGAACCATGAGGTTGCGGATTCAATCCCTGGCCTTGCTCAGTGGGTTAAGGATCCAGCGTTGCCGTGAGCTGTGGTGTAGGTTGCAGACGCGGCTTGGATCCCTCATTGCTGTGGCTGTGGCTGTGGCTGGCAGCTACAGCTCCTGTTAGACCCCTAGGCTGGGAACCTCCATATGCCGCAAGTGTGGCCCTAGATAATGCAAAAAGACAGAAAAAAAAGTCATTTTTAAAAAAGTTTCACCTTTAACTAAAATATAAAAAGATGGAAACAACTAAAGCAGTATGGACTTTTATTTGAGAATAAAGTGATTTGGCTTTTTCAATTTGTCAGCTAAGACAAATACTATTTCATTCCTATGCAGTCTTTGCTCTCACCCTGACTGGGCCATATGTGACCCTCTGCCCTGTGAGGATTTCTGCCTCCCTTCCAGTCCTTCTGTTGTTACTAAAACCCATGAGTCACAGCAAGAGAGCTAGGTTCCAAGAAGCATTCCAGCTATCTCCAAGTCACTGTCATAGAGTTCTCTCCCTCCCTCATCTGAAATAAAGAGGCTGGAGAGATTTGTTGTATACCAGTTTGGCCCAACTCCAGACTCTGAAAAAGAGTTACATAAATTTTTCCTTACCAACAGGAAGTCAGCAGAAACTGACTATATTACAGCCTCCTTCGACCGATGGTTCAGGACAAATCTTTTGTAATTTAAATTCATTCATTTACTTTCAAACCAGCCAGCAATCAGATCTGTAGAATATATTTGGGAAAAAATGCAACTTTATTATGAAAATTAAAATGGTCACCCATTGGAGTCCCCTTCGTGGCTCAGTAGTTAATGAATCTGACTAGTTTTCATGAGGGCATGGGTCCGATCCCTGGCCTTGCTCAGTGGGTTAAGGATCCAGCA
The DNA here is from genome assembly GCA_004024745.2 of Catagonus wagneri. Taxonomy (NCBI): domain Eukaryota; kingdom Metazoa; phylum Chordata; class Mammalia; order Artiodactyla; family Tayassuidae; genus Catagonus; species Catagonus wagneri. The sequence goes on from PVHT020000026.1 coordinate 3,551,459, forward strand.
TTCCCCAAGACAAGGATGTCTGCTCTCACCACTACTATTAGACATAGCTTTAGAAGTCCTAGACACAGCAATCCAAGAAGAAAAAGAAATAAAACAAATACAAACTGGAAGGGAAAAAGGAAAACTATCACTATTTGCAGAGGACATGACACTATACCTGGAAAATCCTAAGACACTACCAGAATTCTGTTAGAGCTCTTCAATGAATTTGGCAAAGTCGCAGGACACAAACTTAACACACAAAAATCAACTGCATTTCTATATACTAACAACAAAAGATCAGAAAGAGATATTAGGGAAACAATCCCATTTACCATCACATCAAAAAGAATAAAATACTTAGGAATAAGCCTACCTAAAGAGACAAAAGAGCTATACTCTGAAAACTATAAGATGCTGATGAAAGAAATCAAAGATGATACAAACAGATGGAAAGATGTACCATGCTCTTGGATTGGAAGAATCAATATTATCAAAATGACTATACTACCCAAGTTGGTCTACAGATTCAATGCAATCCCTATCAAATTACCAAGGAATTTTCACAGAATTAGAACAAAATAGTTTAAAGTTTGTTTGGAAGCACAAAAACCCAGAATAGCCAAAGTCATCCTGAGAAAGAAAAATGGAGCTAGAGGAATCAGGGTCCCTGTCTTCAGACTATACTACAAAGCTACAGTCATCAAAACCATATGGTACTGGCACAAAGACTGAAATATAGATTAATGGATATGCCAGCCAGAATGGCCATCATCAAAAAGTCTACAAACAATAAATGCTGGAGAGGGTGTGGAGAAAAGGGAACCCTATTATGCTGTTGGTGGAAATGTAAACTGGTGCAACCACTGTGGAAAACAGTATGGAGATTCCTCAGAGAACTAAAAATAGAATTACCATTTGATCCAGCAATCCCATTCCTGGACATCTATCCAGAGAAAACCATGACTCGAAAAGACACATGTACTCCTATATTCATTGCAGCACTCTATACAATAGTCAAGATATGGAAACAACTGAAATGTCCATCATCAGAGGAGTGGATAAAGAAGGTGTTGAACATATACACAATGGAATATTACTCAGACATTAAAAGGAAAGAAATAATGGCATTGCAACAACATGGATGGATCTAGAAATTATCATGCTAAGTAAAGTCAGTCAGACAATGAGACACCAACATCAAATGCTGTCACTTACATGTGGAATCTAAAAAAAGGACACAATGAACTTCCTTGCAGAACAGTTACTGACTCACAGGCTTATGGTTTCCAAATAAGACAGGTTGGGGGGGGGATGGTCTGGGGGTTTGGGATGGAAATGCCATAATTTGGTTGTGATGATCATTGTACATCTGTAAATGTAATAAAATTCATTGAATATAAAAAAAAAAGATCTAGAGTTCCCATGAGCTGTGGTGTAGGTCAAAGACAAAGCTTGGATCCCAAGTTTCTGTGGCTGTGATGTAGGCTGGCAGCTCTAGCTCCAATTTGACCCCTAGCCTGGGAACATCCATATGCTGCAGGTGCAGCCCTAAAAAGCAATAAAATAAAATAATAAAATAAAATAAAATGGTTTAAATGGGAGTTCCCTTCGTGATACAGTGAAAATGAATCTGACTAGAACCCATAAGGATGCAGGTTTGATCCCTGGCCTTGCTCAGTGGGTCAGGGATCTGGCATTGCTGTGAGGTATGGTGTAGGTTGCAGAAGAGGCTTGGATCCCACATTGCCGTGGCTGTGGTGTAGGCCAGTGGCTATAGCTCCGATTCCACCCCTTGCCTGGGAACATCCATATGCCACAAGCTCAACCCCAAAAAGGCAAAAAAAAAAGAAAAAAAAGATTTAAATGGTATATATGGTATATATATTTTGTCACAATAAAATAAAATAAAAAGAACTATGAGTATATCTCCATCTTGGTAGAAAAGTTAATTGCAAGAGGCCATAATTTTTCATTTTCAAAAAGTTACTTTTAAAAAACTACCCGACATTAAATACATGTTTGTGTGTGTGTAAATGAAATTATTTGTGTAAATGGACAGTATTAAGTTCAGTCTTTCACATTTGAGAGGAAAGTCAGAAAAGAGGCTGTACCAGAAATCCACAAACTGGCTCTCTTGGGAATCCACAAAGCTGGGTTAGTGGTGAAGCCTCATTTTTCTCAAAGACTGTATTATATGAATGTATCCAACCACTCTCCTACTGAAGGACATTTGTTTCCAATATTCTGCTACTAAAATGATACTGTAATAAATAATATCCTTATATAAATGTTATAGCAGGGAAGAGGGAGTGTATCTGTAGAATAATTCTTACCTATTCTGAGTCAAAGCATTTAGGTTTAAATTATGAATATGCATTGCAATTACCCTCCAAAGAAGTTCTACCAGTTTACACTGTAAATCAATAATGTATGAGTGTTCATTTCCTCACCCTTCTTAAAAATATTTGTTCACCAGCAAGGTTAAAATATTATCTCCTTGTATGTTTAATTTGTACTTCTCTTATGAATAAGATCGAAAGGTAAGTATAATGTTAAGGCTTTTGTTATTGTCAAACTGCCTTCTAGAAAGGGAAGGTTTATGACTAACACCTCCTAGAGGAATGCCTAAGAATAACAGTTTTATCAAATCCTCATCTTTTCATCTTTACCAAACCGTTTAGAAAAAAAAATGTGTTTTTTTTTTTTTTTTTTTTTTGCTTTTTAGGGCTGAACCTGCAGCATATGCAAGTTCCCAGGCTAGTGGTTGAACTGGAGCTGCATCTGCTGCCCTACACCACAGCCACAACAACTCGGAATCTGAACCATACCTGTGACCTATACCACAGCTCATGGCAACGCCAGATCCTTAAGACACTGGGCAAGGCCAGTGATCAAACCCGTATCCTCATGGATACCCAATGAGCTACAATGGGAACTCCTCATTATTAACTTTAATTTATAGTTAAAAGATTGAATATATTTTAACATGTTTATTAACCAATTGTACTTCTGGTTTTGTCACTAGTCTTTTCGCACCTTCTGCCCAATTTTTCTACTAAGATACTTGTTTTTTCTTTCTAATTAAAAAGCATATTTACAGTCTGCCTCCAACCTAGAGACAGCAGAGTACATTGTGTGCGGATAAATGGTGAGCATATAATTGTTTTCCTAGCAACGAATGAGTGGTGTCTTTCTTCCTTCTCCTCAGCTCCTGTTTTTCAGTGCATAAATACTGATCTTTCAGGAAGAGGTGGGAGAGCAGTGTACTTTCCGTATTACACTTTCTCAACATCCCATCTTCAGTTATTTTCCCCCTTAGCATTGTGGAGTTAGTGTGTGTGTGTGTGTGTGTGTGTGTGTGTGTGTGTGTGTGTGTGTGTGTTTTGTCCTCTGTAAAAGGAAGCAGGGAGATGGTCTTGCACTGGCTGGCGGCCTCAGTTCTAATCACACATATGGAACCAGAACCAGTGTGCTCCTTGTTGAAATAAGAAAGGCTTAAGGATTTGTCTTCTGAGATTTCATCCTGGTGTAGCTAATCTTCTCAAGCCATATGAATTTAGCAAGGGCAGCAAAAAATAGGTCGAGTGGTAATCATTTATGCATCTTGTTTGAACAAACACACTTATTGAACACAGTGCAGGACTGGGGAATATACCAAGATAGTTTAATATTGTCCCTACCTTAAAGGAGCACACAGTCTGTCAAAGGTTGGGTAGTACTTATGCCTTCTCTGAGATTTACTGGCACAAACACAAAGTGAAAACCCAAAAGAATTCACCAAGATTGCCAAGAAAATTTTCACTGTTCTCCAGGTCAGAGTAGCTTCCTCGTTAGTTCATTCAGGAAATACTTATTAAGATCATACACACTAGAAGAGGGGCAATAGAGGAGGGGCAACTACCTCCTCTGTTTTAAGAAGACAGAGGGATGTAATAATGGGGGTAGATTTCTATGTTTCATAGCAGAAAAAAAGTTGAGAGAGTGCTCATTTGATATATATTTTGTGAAATAAGAAGTACAGTCATCTACCCAGAGCAACCTGTTGTTGGGGGAAATAGCAAGATTTGAGAAAAGTGAAAAAGGTTTGTAGGGTATTAAAGCATGAGTTGACCAAAGAAATGGGGTAAGATTGCTGAGAAAAGTTAAAGGCCAATTGAGATCAGAGACCAAGAATTTATATTTATGGCATATTGCCCCAGGGAGAGACTTTCTCAGCAGCATTTGGCTGTTACAGCAAAGTCACTGCCATACTAGCAGGCCGTGAAAGGGACCAGGTCACCTCATAACGTCCCCAAGGGCTCAAGCCCTTGCTTCTCTTTCATTAGCTTTGTTATGTTTTGTATATATCTTAATATATTCTTACATTCTGATAATAGAAGTAATATTTGCTAATGTGGCAGGTTAATCTATGCAGACACTAGTTTATGCTTTCTGTTTTTCAAGGATAATTAAAGGATTGTAAGGTTAATTTTTCTCTTCTGTCTCCTGTGGAAGGACAGCTAAGCCTTTTTATATGAAAGTCTAGGCTCTTTGTGATTGAAGAGCCGTCCTTGAAGAAAACCCTCCAAGAACTGAGTCTCAAAAATAAGGAGCATTAAGTAAATCATTTTGTCCCTTTTTCTGTTGTGGCATTCATCTTTTTATTGTTGGTTGATAAGAGGTCCTTATTTATTAAACGTTTTAGTCATACATCGTACATGTTTTCCTTATTCATTTTTGTCTTTTAATTTGGTTTTATGATGCAATGTTATTTTGACATATAGAAATTTTATGTTTTATGTATTTTAAGATTTCTTCCTTTTTTTCTTTTTTCTTTTCTTTTTTTTTTTTTGTCTTTTTAGGGCCACACCTGCAGCATAGGGAAGATCCCAAGTTAGGGGTCAAATCAAAGCTGCAGCTACCAGCCACAGCCACAGCCACAGCAATGCCAGATCTGAGCCAAGTCTGTGTCCTACACCACAGCTCACGACAACACCATATCCTCAACCCACTGAGCAGGGCCAGGGACTGACTCTGCATTTTCATGTATTCTAGTCAGGTTCATTACCACTGAGCCACAAAGGGAACTCCTCTCTTAGGGCTTCTGATTTGTGTTATACTAGCCAACCCCCTCCAAAAAAACTTAGATATCTGGCTATGTTTTCTGCTAGTACTTTTATTTGTTTTACATTTAAATCTTTAATTCATTTTTGCAGTTACTTCTGAAAATGTGTCAAGGATTTTTAAATAGCTTTAATAAGGTGCTTTCCTGGAATTATTTTCATCTGAAAGTCACAAAAACATAGACAAATGTCTTGTAACTGCAACACAATGTTGCACTGTGTGCAAGACAATACTCTCATTTTTTGACCATACCCACAACATATGAAAGTTCCCAGGCCAAGAATCAAACCCATGCCACAGCAGTGACCTGAACCACTGCAGTGACAAAGCCAGATCCTTAACCTGCTGAGCCACAAGAGAATTCCTCATACACGTATGTGTGTATGTGTGTGTGTGTGTGTGTGTATATATATATATATATATATATATATATATATATGGTTTTTTTTTAATTTGTCTTTTCTAGGGCCGCACCCCACAGTATATGGAGGTTCTCAGGCTAGGGGTCTAATCGGAGCTGCCACCGGCCTACGCCACAGCCACAGCCACAGCCACAGCCACAGCCACTCGGGATCCGAGCTATGTCTGTGACCTACACCACAGCTCACGGCAACACTGGATCCTTAACCCACTGAGTGATGCCAGGGATCGAACCCGCAACCTCGTCATTCCTAGTCGGATTTGTTAACCACTGAGCCACAACAGGAGCTCCTCATATATATTTTTAAATGTCAGTATAAGAACATTTTTCTACATTGAACTTTAATGAGATTTCCACCATAAATTGACTTTAAGAACTTAGATTAATGAACAAAATGTTCTGTTAGGAAGCCTCATCTTGGAGTTCCCATTGTGGCTCAGCAGTTAATGAACCCGACTAGTATCCATGAGGACACGGGTTCGATCCCTGGCCTTGCTCAGTTAGCTAAGGATCCTGCGTTGCCATGAGCTGTGGTGTAGGTCACAGACATAGCTCAGATCCCGCGTCGCTGTGGCTATGGTGACTTGACACCTAGCCTGGTAACCTCCATATGCCACAGGTGCTGCCCTAAAAAGACAAAAGAAAAAAAAAAGTCTCATCTGTATCAGAACTAAAATCCAAGTACCATGAGCTCCAAGACCAATGGCAGGGCTGCCACTCTATTGGATTCTGTCAAAGTTCTTACAGCTTTTAGGGATAAGGTTGTTCACTCACATTTGTTCAATTTATAGCTTAAGTTCCTATAGTAATTCAGCACGTTTCATGGATTCATTGTATACCTACAAATCTTTAAACAGAACAGTTTGGGAACAAAATTTGAACTAAATATAGAGGGAAAAATATTTAGCTTCAGGGGGCAAGATTTTACTGAGCTAGGTGAATACAAACCTAAAAGAAATAATATAATGTTTGCTCTTTTTAACAGGTTGTTGTGCCATCCAAATATTTATGCACGATTTCTGAGAGTTCAATATGTAGTTATGCACACAAAGAGGCCTTATACGCCTATATTTAAAAATCTCAAATCAATTTAGAATTAATATGTGTGAAGTATTTATTTATTTATTTATAATTTATAATTATTTTACTTAACATCTCACACAAAAGCATTTTTCATGCTATGGTACCCTTTTCAGAAACATACTTTTTATGAATATAAAATATTCCACCATATAGAACGCAATGAGTTCCTGTTGTGGCTCAATGGGTTAAGAACCTGACTAGCATCCATGAGGATGCAGGTTCGATCCCTGGCCTTGCTCAGTGGGTTAAGGATCCAGGGTTGCCACAAGCAGCAGTGTAGGTCGTAGATGCAGCTCAGATCTGGCATTGCTCTGTCCATGGCATAGGCTGGCAGCTGCAGGTCCAATTCGATCCCTAGCTTGGGAAATTCCATATGCCAAGGGTGCAGCCCTAAAATAAAATAAATGAAATAAGATTAAATTAAAAATCTATCATATAGATGAACCTTACTTTACTTGTTATGACTCTCTAAAGGTGGACATTTGAGTTGTTTTTAACACTGAGAAGTACCACTGGAGTTCCCTAGTGACTTAGCAGTTAAGGATCCAGCATTGTCACCTCCGTGGCTCAGATCGTTGTTGTGGTTTGGGTTTGATCCATGGCCTGGGAACATCTGCATGCCCTGAGCATGGCCAAAAAAATGGGAAGGGGAGAAAAGAGATAAAATTTTATCCTCTATTTCCATACAAATTAAAAAAATTGTTTGTTCTCGTTCTGTGAAAAATGCCCTTGGTAGTTTGATAGGGACTGCACTGAATCTATAGATTGACTTGGGTAATACAGTCGTTTTGACAATGTTGATTCTTCTGATCTAAGAATATGGTATATCTTTCCATCTGTTTGTGTCATCTTCACTTCCTTCAGCAGTGTCTTATACTTTTCAGACTACAGGTCCTTTGTCTCTTTAGGTAGGTTTATTCCTAGGTATTTTATTCTTTTGATGCAATGGTAATTTCTCTTTCTGATTTTTCATTGTTAGTGTATAGGGATGCAAGAGATTTCTGTGTATTAATTTTGTATCCTGCAACTTTGCCAAGTTCATTGGTGAGCTCTAACAGTTTTCTGGTAACGTCTTTAGGATTTTCTATGTACGGTATCATGTCATCTACAAAGTGTCAGTTTTACTTCTTCTTTTCCAATTTGAATTCCTTTTATATCTTCTTATTTGATTGCCCTGGCTAGGACTTCCAAAACTATGTTGACTAACAGTGGTGAAAGTGGACATACTTATCTTGTTCCTGATCTTAGTGGAAATGCTTTCAGGTTTTCACCACTGAGAATATGTTAGCTGTGGGTTTGTCATATATGGCCTTTATTATGTTAAGGAAGATTCCATATATGCTCACTTTCTGGAGCTTTTTTTTTTATCAAAAATAGTTGTTGAATTTTGTCAGAAGCCTTTTCTGCATCGATTGAGATGGTTGTATGGTTTTGATCCTTCAGTTTGTTGATGTGGTATATCACGCTGATTGATTTGTGAATACTGAAGAATTCTTGCATCTCTGGGATAAATCCCACTTGATCATGTTGTATGCTTTTAATATATTGTTGGATTCAGTTTGATAATATTTTTTGAGGATTTTTGCATCTGTGTTCATCAGTGGTATTGACCAGTAATTTTCTTTTTATGTGGTGTTCTTGTCTGGTTTTGGTATCAGTGTGATGGTGGCTTCATAGAATGAGCTTAGGAGTGTTCCTTTCTCTGCAGGTTTTTGGAAGAGTTTCAGAAGAATAGCTGTTACCTCTTCTCTGAATGTTTGATAGAATTCACCTGTGAAGCCATCTGGTCCTGGACTTTTGTTTTTTGGAAGTTTTTAAATCACAGTTTCAATTTCAGTACTTGTGATTAGTCTATTCATATTTTCTATTTCTTCAGTCTTGGTACATTGTACCTTTGTAAGAATTTGTCGATTTCCACTAGGTTGTCGATTTTATTGGCATATAGTTGCTTGTAGTAGTCTCTTATGATTCTTTTTATGTCTGTGATATCAGTTGTAATTTCCCCTTTTTCATTTTTAATTTTATTGATTTGAGATTTGTCCCTTTTTTCTTGATGGTCTAAGGGTTTATTAATTTTATTGATTGTTTCAAAAATAAGCTTTTAGTTTTACTGATCTTTATTGTTTCTTTCATCTCTATTTCATTTGTTTCTCTTCTGATCTGTGTGTTCTTTCCTTCTACTAACTTTGGGTTTTGTTTGTTCTTTTTCTAGTTGTTTTATGTGTAAGTTTAGGCTGTTTATTTGAAATTTCACTTGTTTCCTAAATTCTGTTCAATGGTAACTTAAATGACATTTGGAAAAACCTGCACTTGATCTTTTAAAATACGTTTTTTTAAAAATCTGAGCTCAAAGTTCCCATCATGGCTCAGTGGGAACAAATCAGACTAGTATCCATGAGTATGTAGGTTCAATTCCTGGTCTCACTCAGTGGGTTAAGGAACCGGCATTGCTGTGAGCTGTGGTGTAGGTTGCAGACATGGCTTGGATCTGGCGTTGCTGTAGCTGTGGTGTAGGCCAGCAGCTGTAGCTCCGATTCGACCCTCTAGCCTGAGAACTTCCATATGCCACGGGTGCAGCTGTGAAAAGCAAAAAAAAAAATAAAATAAAAAATAAATAAAATAAATATCTGAGCTCAAGGCAAAAGAAAGAAAAAGAAAAAACAGAGAGAGAGAGAACAGAAACAGGAAAGCTATGTCCATTTGCCCCACTAAATGGGTCAGATTGGTTTCTGTCATGTTTCATCGCAAAACATGATGAAGGCCAGAGCTATGGTCAGGCCTATTAGGACGATATTGTGCATTTTTACAAATAATGAGAAAGCTATAGAGGAGTTCCTACTGTCTCACAGTGGGTTAAGAATCTGACTGCAGGAGTTCCTGTTGTGGTGCCATGGAAAGGCATCCGACTAGTATCCATGAGGACATGGGTTTAATCCCCGGCCTGGATCAGTGGGTTAAGGATCCGGCATTGCCAAGAGCTGTGGTGTAGGTTGCAGATGTGGCTGGGATCCTGCATTGCCGGCAGCTGCATCTCCAATTAGACCCCTAGCCTGGGAACTTCCATATGCCTTGGGTGTGGCCTTAAAAAGCAAATAAATAAATAAATAAATAAATAAATAAATAAATAAATAAAATTTTAAAAAAGTAAAAAAAGGAATCTGACTGCAGTGACTTGGGTTGCTACGGAGGTGTGGGTTCGATCCCTGGCCTGGCACACTGGGTTAAATGATCCAGCATTGCCACAGCTGTGACATTGGTTGAAGCTGCAGCTGGGATTCAGTCCCTGGCTGGGGAACTTCCATATGCCATGAGCGTGGCTGTAAGAAGATATTTTAAGGAAAACTATAGAAAGAATTTGCAAATGTTCTCTCTGTGTGCCCCATCTCTGTCTCGGTCTAAGAAAAACTAAAAAAAAAAAAAAATTAAAAAAAGAGTACCATTAAAAAAGTATATAAGGAATGTCTGTGCACAGATCTTAAAATGGATTCTTAGAGGTAGATAACTGGATAGAAGTGTGTGATATATATGTAGAAATGTCCTCCAGAAGGATTTTACCAACTCCACCAGTCTTACCAGCAATGTTCGAGAGTGCCCATTTCCTTATACATATAGAGAGTTTGAAGGGTGAGGACCACTCACATTCAGTGTACTAAAAACAAACAAAAGTTAAATCTTGGCTCACCGCCCCTTTCTTACCCTTTCTATACTCTCTCCTCCACATCGTGTGCCCAGAGTCTTCTGTGCTGCTTCCTGACCATCCAGGGTCTCTCACTAAGTTGCCCCACCCAAACCAGCCTTCTCTAGAAAAGCTGACACTCTAGACCTTTTGCTCCCTATCCCATCCCCACACCTAAATTCAAAGGTCAATATCCTGCATCCTATCTTCTCAGCCTGCCCTGACCAGCAGATTGATCTTATATATTAATTACCAATAATGAATTAAAATACAAAAATAAAACATGTTAGGCCAAAAAAATGGTCTGTGAAAGACATCCATATCAAATCCCTGAAACTGGCATGTGTTGCCCTATTTGGAAATCTTTGCAGATATCTATTGAATAAAGCATTTTATTTATTTTTTAATATTTTTTAGGGCTGCACCTGAAGCATATGTTACTTCCCAGACTAGAGGTTTAATTGGAGCTGCCATCTGCTAGCCTATGCCACAGCCACAGCCATGCAGGATCTGAGCCGCATCTGCAGCCTACACCACAGCTCACAGTAACACTGGATCCTTAATGCACTGAGCGAGACCAGGGATTGAACCTTCATCCTCATGGATACTAGCCAGGTTTGTTATCCCTGAGCCACAACAGGAGCTTCCTAAAGCATTTTAAAATGAGGAGAAAATCCTTCATTTTTCAAGTGGGCCCTAAATGCCATTACAAGTGTCCCTATAAGAGAGAGTCAAACAAAGATCAGCCATACAGAAAAAGAGATGACGATGTGAAGAGGCAGGCAGAGATTTGAGCAGTACAGTCACAAGCTTAGGAACAGTGACCAGCGACCAACCATGAGCTGGCAAAAGCAAAAAACATATTCTCCCCTAGAGCTTCCAGCGGGTCGTGACCTTACCCACACCTTGATTTTGGATTTCTGACCTTCAGAAATGTGAGAGAATAAACAGTCACCATCTTTGTAGTAAGTTGTTACAGCAGTCACAGGAAACGAATATAAAACATCACCCTGTTCTCTCAGTTAACATTAGCATAGTTAATAAAGTCAAGGCTGCACATTAGGACAAGACTAGGGTAGGGGAAAAAATAGCATGGTTTATTAAATAATCAGCAGGTGGCAATGTTGTGCAGGGGATAGCAAGGAAACCAGTTCTGTTACTTTAGGTTCTCGCCCCACTGTCCTTTCCTAAATCCAACTCACTGACACCACTGTTCTTCTTGGCCCTAAAAAGCCACAGGCTTGTGCCTTGGACATCCACAGGTAGTTTAGACTATAGAGATTAGGTTGGGCATGTCAGGGGATGGTAAGCAATGAAATGAAATGTCTTTTAGTACTCTACAAAGCTTGAAGTGCCATCACAGTTGAGCTGTAACCTTTGGAGGAAACAACCTAGGTCTCCGTTTAGGGAAGACCTTTAGCAAATAAAGTGAACAAAGCTGGTAGCCTCTATATTTCTAGCTGCTCCTCTTCAGTAAGCCCATCCTCAGACATCCCACTGCTCTTTCTGCCCCAGGTACTCCAGTCATGAAGAAGGTGAATTTCTTAGCTAACATCTATGGGCTAGGCATCCTCCTAAGACGTAGCATTTAAAACAGCCTAGAAAAAGCTATTATAATTACCCTGATTTTACAGAATGGAAATTGAGATTTAGAGAGGTCAGGTAATAGGGTTACAGTTAGTACCTAAGAGGTGGAGACAAGCTTCAAATCTGGTCTTTTTTTTTATTTGAATGATTTTTATTTTTCCCATTATTTCTGGTTTACAGCGTTCTGTCAATTTCTACTGTAAAGTGACCCAGTCACACATATATATACATTCTTTTTCTCACATTATCATAGGTGACTAGATATAGTTCCCTGTGCTATATACACTGGGATCTCATTGCCTATCCACTCCAAATGCATTAGTTTGCATTTATTAACCCCAGACTCCTAGTCCCTCCTACTGCCCCCGCCCCTTGGCAACCACAAGTTTGTTCTCCAAGTCCATGAGTTTCTTTTCTGTGGAAAGGTCCATTTGATATTGATATCGGTCATCTGATATTAATTGCCATACCTTAGCACTGCTTGGCTTTTGGCCATCTTTCTCTTCTCTAATTAATAGCATTTACTGTCTGTATCACTTATTTTTAACTAGCATTTTAATTATCTGTTACACAATTTTTTTTTTTTTTGGTCTTTTTAGGGCTTCACTTGCGGTGAATGGAACTTCCCAGACTAGGGGAGAAATCAGAGCTGCAGCTGCCAGCCTATGCCACAGTCACAGCAACGCCAGATCTGAACTGCATCTGTGACCTATACCTCAGCTTGCAGCAATGCTGGATCCTTAACCCACTGAGCAAGGCCAGGAATCGAACCCACATCTTCTTGCATACTAGTCGGGCTCTTTATCCACTGAGTCACAACAAGAACTGTTGCACAAATATATGTTATCTCCTAATTAGATTGCAAACTCCATTAAGCTAAGGACTATACCTTAAGCTGTGTTTGCAGTCCACACAGCCCCTGTGGCAGTGAGTCTACAAGTTGTAGCTTTTCACTAATGCTTCTTAACATCTCTTAGCTGGGTAAACAGTTCCTCTAGTTAGAACCCCTGTCTGTTTTACTTTATTTAATGATCTTCAACTTAGAAAGATTCCAATGAGAACACTATTTGGAAACAACAAAATTGTAAGGACTGGACTTAGAGCCACCATAATCCGCAATAGATTTATCCCAGTTCCTCCTAAATGCTTTAGGATGCAATAGGCCACTTATAACAGGCTTGTATATTTCTCTTGGAGGTACCACATGAAAATCAAAGATTTTGCCTGGGGCTGCAAAGATAATTGTAATAAGTGACATTGGGTCACTCACAATGTTACCTTCTTAATCTGCAAACAAACCCTTAGAGCAGTCTATGTCCAGGCACACCTACAAACCTGTTTTTATAGTTCCCAAATTAATAGATCCTCTATGAAGTTCTCATTTTGGCATTGTGTATCTACAAAATTTCTTAGGCTAATTCTAATTCAAGTCGTTTATTGTTAAACACATACGTAGTTTCCAGAGCTGCTTTTTTTTTATTTCAACAATTCCAATGAATGTTATTTTAGACATAATAATGAAATCTACCTAACAATTCAAATGAATGTTATTTTAGACATATTAAATTTACCTCTTTTTTTCTCGGATTCTACGCACCATTCTATATTTTCATACTTAGAAATATATCCTCACGATATTATCTTTTATCTCAAAAGCATATCTGATGTTTATTTTGCACTCATAATTTATTAGGATTTCATTGTACCTATATATTACTCTTGGAGTTTTTTCCCAGTTTTACTGAGATATAACTGGTATAGGTTTAAGGTGTACAATGTGTTGATTTGATACACTTACATATTGCAAAATGATTGCCACCATAGTATTCTTTGAGTTTAGACAAAAGCAATACAGTATTGCCCTACCTTCATATGTATTGGTAAAATGATTAAGGTGCATGGGTTTAATGGGTTACCCATCATAGAGTTATCAAGGAAGATCACAGGTATGAAAGTGCTTTAGAAACAGTAATCAACAACACACGTAAAATTATAGTACTTTTATTTTTTTGGTCTTTTTGCCTTATCCAGGGCCGCACCTGCAGCATATGGAGGTTCCCAGGCTAGGGGTCTAACAGGAGCTGTAGCTGCCGGCCTTCACCACAGCCACAGCAACGCGGGATCCAAGCCACGTCTGCAACCTACACCACAGCTCATGGCAATGCCGGATCCTTAACCCACTGAGCGATGCCAGGAATCGAACCCGCAACCTCATGGTTCCTAGTCGGATTCGTTAACCACTGAGTCAGGACGGGAACTCCAACACATTTTTTTTAAGAATTTTTTTACTATAGTTGATTTTCAATGTTCTGTCAATTTCTGCTGTACAGCAAAGTGACCCAGTCATCCACATTATCCTCCATAATGTTCCATTTTCTCACATTATCCTCCATAATGTTCCAAGTTCATCCACCAACTCCGAACTTTCAGTCCATCTCACTCCCTCCCCCACTCCCGGCAACCACAAGTCTGCTCTCCAAGTCCATGAGTTTGTTTCTTTTCTGTAGAAAGGTTCATTTGTACCACATACTATACTCCAAATATAAGTGATATCATGTGGTATTTGTCTCTTTTCTGACCTACTTCACTTAGTATGAGAGTCTCTAGTTCCATCTAGTTGCTGCAAATGGCATGATTTTGTTCTTTCTTATGGCTGAGTAGTATTCCATTGTGTATACATACCACATCTTCTTAATCCATCTGTTGATGGGCATTTAGGTTATTTCCATGTCTTGGCTATTGTGAATAGTGCTACAATGAACATACGGGTGCATGTATCTTTTTCAAGGAAAGTTTTGTCCTGATAAATGCCCAGGAGTGGGATTGCCAGGTCATATGGTAGTTCTACATTTAGTTTTCTGAGGAACCTCCATACTTTTTTCCATAGTGGTTGTACCAATTTACATTCCTACCAACAGTGTAGGAGGGTATCCATTTCTCCACACCGTCTCCAGCATTTGTTTTTTGTTGACTTGTTAATGGTGGTCATTCTGACTGGTGTGAGGTGGTACCACATTGTAGTTTTGATTTGCATTTCTCTAATAATTAGTGATGTTGAGCATTTTTTCATGTACCTGTTGGCCATCTGTATATCTTCTTTGGAGAAATGTCTATTAAGATCTTCTGTCCATTTTTCAATTGGGTTGTTGGTTTTTTTGCTGTTGGGTTGTATGAGTTGTTTGTATATTTTGGAGATTAAGCTCTTGTCAGTTGTGTATAGTATTGTTACTCTTATTTTTTTTGAGAAATATCAAAAGAAGTCCAAAGAATATTTAATGATTACATTTTGATCAGTGTGAGACCTAAGAGATGCTAATATTTGAAAATAGGAAAAGGTTCCAGAGCTTCCACAATGTACATAATTGCTTAATCCAGTGCTTCTCAAACTTTAATGTGCATAAGAATCATCTTGAGATATTGTTAACATACAGATTCTGGTTCAGTAGGTCTGGGTTGAGGCCTAAGAATCTGTATTTCTGACAAGCTCACAGGTGATACTCACGCTTCTGAGCCCTGGACCACACTATGAGAGCCAAGGAATAATTTTGGCCCTGTCTCTTAAACTCTATCACTAATCCTATTAATAAGGGCAAATATGTGGTTACCAGGAAATATATATTCGGTAGGTGGAGACATTATCCCTTTCCCATAAATACAGAGCTGGTACAGAAATTCTGGTTTGGAAGATGAGCTTAAAAATTGGAGACCTGCTGTATAGCACAGAGAACTCTACCCAATATTCTGTGATAATCTATGTGGAAAAAGAATCTGAAAAATTATAACTGAATCACTTTGTTGTACAGTAGAAATTATCACAACCTTGTAAATCAACTATAGTTCAACAAAACCTTTTTTAAAAAAAAATCATCCAAGTAGGCACATATAAATAATTCTTTTTTTTTTTGTCTTTTGTCATTTTAGGGCCACACCTGTGGCATATGGAGGTTCCCAGGCTAGGGGTCCAATCGGAGCTACAGCCACAGCCGCCGGCCTATGCCACAGCCACAGCAACGCGGGATCCCAGCCGCGTCTGCAACCTACATCACAGCTCACGGCAACGCAGGATCTTTAACCCACTGAGCAAGGTCAGGGATCGAACCCGCAACCTCATGGTTCCTAGTCGGATCCGTTAACCACTGAGCCACGACAGGAACTCCTCAGATATTTCTAGTAAATTAAGCTTAATATATTTCTAGCTTTACTGGCAGGAACATTTCTTTTTTCATCTAAATTTTTTTTCTGTTCCATTTTGAACCTCTTGCTACTTCAGAATGATTGAGAGAGAAACTAAATATGTAATCATTTGCAAATACCTTTTTTATATAATTACAGCCCCAATGGCTTCATTTTATAATGTCTATAGTTATAATAATTTGATCTAGGAAATGAATTTCCCTGTATCCAGCTAAGTAAATGTTTGATACATGTAAAGATATAATGCAAACCTTTGTATAATGGGTATACCCTGAGTTACTGCCCCAGTCTCTCCAAGGCTAAAACAACAAGAATGACAACAGCACCATTTTATCTGTGGCAGTGACGGTATTTTTTTAATATGAAAGACTATTCCATTTCTTTTTTTAGATGACCTCAAATGCTGGTGAGATAATTGTGTTCAAGTAAATAATCATCCCTTTACTGAATTCATTAATATGTTCTCTGGGAAAATACCCACTGTTTTCCTATTTGGAGATTTAGGTTGCGTGGAGCAAATCCTATTCACCTGGCTGATAGTCACAAGCAGGCTGGCTTCATTGGCATGTGACCAGTGCAGTCACACAAGGGCCCTACACTCAAAACATCCCTGTACTTGGTTTAATGCTTTGCCATCTCTGTCTTGATATTCTGAATAATTTTGGACAAGAGGAACTGAATTTTCATTGTACACTGGGCCCTGCAATTCTGTAGCTGGTGGCCTTGCTACATAATGGATGAACACTGTACTGCCCTTTCAAATTATTTCCTACAACAATGTAATATTTAACCCACAAACATCCAGCTGATGACTCACAATTTCCCATACAAATGCCCTTGGATTGTTTGCTAACAGTTTAGTAGAAGTCCTGTCCAAAACATCAGGAGTCATTTATATAACAGAAAAACCTAGGGAGGGCCAACTGAAGTAAACATTTGACTACCCTAGCTGCTGAAGATTCGGACCATCGGGGTCTTTTTTTTCCTCAACGAACTCTTCCCAGAGTCTTAGGGATAAAGGGAAGACTAAGAAGGGCACCAGTGACAAATACCAAGTCCTTGTGGACTGGCAATCAGAAAAGGGCAGGTTGTTTTTGCTTTTGTTTTTTTTTTAGGCAAGAAATAGATTTATTAAGACGGGACGCTTGTGAGAGATGCAAGCAGGCAGGCAAGGAGGCTCTGCCCCAGAAAAGGCCAGTGTTAGTACTTGAATTCTCCAACCAATTTGCAGCCCAGAGACATGCTAGTCTTCTTAATTTTCTTTCCATAGGTTCCCTGGTGGCATACTGGTACACTACTACTCCACTCTAGGGTGATCTCCTCTATGATCCTATGGTCTTTCTTGCTCCAAGAATTTATAGTACTTTTCCTGTAAGAAATTCCTTCCTACAGGAATTTGTAGCAGTTTTGCCTAATACCAGAACCGTGGCCCCTATGCTGGGTGTTGCTTCTTATAGACCTTGCTTGCTACAGGACACTGGTGTGTACCTTGTGCCTGAAAAATGAAGCCATTGGAGATATATCCCATCTTAAGATGACTGCCAGAAGCTGCTTTATGAAGTCTGTTTTATCACAGCTGGGTGATAGTTTCTGTAACCATCACTGTGCTGCTAGATCATCAAGTCTGCTTCCCATGGAGTAAATTGATGCATCCAAACTAGAACTCTCCTAATTCTTGGGCTCTGACTTAAACAGAAGCTGACTTTTCAAATTTCATGTGCTAAGGGAGAACACACCAGAATCCTAAATTTTTTTTTGCTTTTATTGAATCCAGTATATGGTGTTTCTGTTGTTACAAGTTACAGTTCAGTCTATCTTAGAAGGAACTTATTTAGATAAACTATCTGAGCAATGTTATTAAACACATATGAGGGCCCTGCTTGTCCCATACTTTCCAGTGATTTTTTCCAAGCCTTTCTCTTAATAAAACAGATATACTTTCTAGATATCTAATCCCCTAATAGTGGGATTAGATCCCCTAACACTGTTTCTGAAGCTTCCTCAAGCAGCCACCCTCACTCTTTCAGTTCCCTGATGGATATTAACCAAACAATGGTCATGAACAGCCTTCTTTTTGTAGAGCAAGTACATTTAGTCACACTCTTAGCCTATACCACGATGGGCAACATTGGATTTGAGGTTACAAAGACTTCCAGTCACTCGGCCACAATTAGCTGTGCGTTGTCTCTCTCCACAGATTTGTTGCCCAATGCATTTCTAATACGAGCCCAGAAGAGTGGTCTCTCATGGGCACTGTCTGGCCAGGTGATAAATGTCTGCTTATTCACAAGTTTCCTGAGTCGGTGGTAGCTGGATAACTTATAGTTTGGGATCTCTTCCAGAAAAATCAAGATGATGACATCCTCATGCTCATAGAACATCTTGATGGTGGCCAGCTGTACTTCAAGCCGGCACCATTCACTGTGCAGGTAGTGGTTGCTGACCACACACAAAGTTTTCCGGCTGGTGTTGATGGCATTCTGGATGTTCTCAAAGATGTCTATACCTGGTTCAAAGTCCCGGTGGTGAAGACAGAGCTTAAAGGTGGGCTGACCACCTTCTTCTAGGGCTGGAACAAGCTCTTCATATACCCACTGCTCATCAGTGACAGTGAAAGAGACAAAGGCATCATAAATAAATTCCTTCTCTGTCCTATGCCATTTAGCCAGGTACCAGGCTCGAAATATGTAGAGCCCATACCACAGAGATGAAGTCATGTTGGCAATGAACCAAGAGGAGACCATGGTCATGAGGACTAGACTGAAGGAACAGAAGAAGTAAATCTTTCCCAGATCAAAATTACACATCGAATCATCAAAATCTATCAACAAACTCTGGACATTTGGCTGCTGGCACAGGTAGCTCCGGAGGTAGGGGATATGGACATTTGCTGTGTTTATTGACCAATTCTTGAACCATGCATTGTCACAGCTGCACTGAAGTTTGTTCCCATAGATATCAAAGTACTTCAGAGACTTCAGATTCTCCAGATGACTTTGATTAATGACTTTTAGGTTGTTGAATCTTAAAGAGAAGACCTGAAGGCTTTCTAAGCCAGAAAACATGCCAGGAGTCAGTGACTCTAAGTTGTTGTTTTCCAAGCGCAGCATCTTTAGTCTTTTGAGTTTTTGGAATAAGGAAATATTTAAACTTAGACTTCGGTCTCCAGATTTTGTTCCAGAAATATCCAACTTTGTGAGATTAATCAGGGAGTCAAATTGAAGGTGATCTAGGAACACCATGGGATTTCTCCCTAGGAGTAGCTCTTGCAAGTCATTAAGCCCTTGGAAGAAGTTAGTTGGAACAACCTGAATCCCATGTATTTGTCCTTCTAGGTTGAGTTGTTTCAAAGACTTGAGGTTCATAAATGGAGGAAATAACAAGGTCCTAGTGGTTTCATATGTAATTTTATTAAAACTGAGATTCAAAACTTCTAGATTTTCCAGGCCCAAGAAAATGTCTGCTTGAAAACTTGACAAGGTATTATATGCCAGGTCAAGTTTATAGAGGTAATTGAGGCCAGAAAATGCATTCTTCTCTATGTTTGTCAAGCGGTTCTTGGAGAGAATAAGAACTTTGAGATTCTTCAGAAACTGAAAGGTTCTGCAACTCAGAGTCCGAATATTGTTGTATCCAAGGTCTAAACTCTCTAAATTTGGAAATGAAGCAAAGGAGTATTCGTCAATTTCTACTATCCAGCATCCAGCCAAGTTGAGCTCCTTCAATGAATACAGCCCATAGAAGGCCATATGATTGAGTTCTGTGATGGGATTTCTACAGAGAAAGAGGGATTGTAGGCACTTTAAGGGTGAAAATGCAAAATCTTGAAATTGTTTAAACTTGTTTTGGCTCAGGTCTAGGGCTCTCAAGTTCTGGAGGGCACTCCAGGTCCTGTTGGTGACAAAGGAAAGGTGACACTTGTTTAGATTCAGCCTTTGAAGGCTGGGTGTAGCATCAAACTCACTGTCATTGAGGTGAACCAGATCATTGCTTTGGCTCAGGTCAAGGGACAAAAGCCTGGTACAGTTGGTAAGGTGCTTTATACCCCCTGCATTAATGGCATTTTTCCGAAAAACCAAAGTCTCTAATACAGGTAAATTTTGGAGGAGGTGACACACTGTGTTGAGGTTTAAGTGACTACCTGTAAACTTTTGTTTACTAAGATCTATTTCCCTTAGATTCTGTAGGTGGTTGGTTGGAAGCATCTCCAGTTTCACCAATGTTCCACTCAGATTCAAGCTCCTCAGCTGAGGCAGAGTTTCCAGATCCACTTTCTGAATGACTCGATAGCTATTCCGAGAAACATCCAGAGTGGTCAGATTAGGTAGTGATAAAGCAGAGAAGTTTAATTCCATTAGTTTATTCCCTTGCAGGCTCAGGTGAGTCAGGGAGACCAATGACCTGGGGCTGTGATCCAAGGACATGATGCTGTTGTTAGTAAGATCTAGGTATTCCAGGTGCAGAAGATACTGGACTGCGTCCAGAATATTGGAGAAATCAGTAATAAAGTTTCGAGATAAGCTTAAATGTTTCAATCTGACAAGAGGGACAAAGGCATTTTTATGAATATGGGTAATTTGATTTTGACTCAGGAGCAAAGTTTCCAACTTGGACAGACCCTCAAAGGAGTTGTTCACAGTTTGAATCTTATTTTCCACTAAATTCAAAAGGGTGAGATTTTCAAGTCCCCAAAAGGCCCTCTCATCAATCTTCTGAATGGAATTCCACTCCAATCGCAAATCCATCAGAGCAGACAAATTAGTGAAGCAATGGGGAGGAAGGACCCGAATTTGGTTCTGCGTCAGGTTGAGGTGGGTAGTATATCCAGGGATGTCACGAATGGCATCTGTTAAGTTGGTGATCTTCTTCCGAATGCAGAACACATGGTGAATGTCTAATTCATACTGTGTACATTTACTGAACCCATATGTCTCTGCTAAAGACAGCAGAGAAAACCCAATTAAAATGAGCCAGAGCTGTTGAGGAGGCAGAAGGTTCTCTAAAGCCATCTTGTTAGCCACAGACCTCAGAGTTACTATTAGGAAAAAATCCCTTCACACATGTGATGCTCATTTTTGAAGGAATGGTCCTTCCATTTTGACCTTGCTGCAAAGAAAAAGGAAGATATTTAGTTTACATTCTCTATGTTAATAAATATTTCATAGCCACTTCAGGAAAACTAAAAAATTTTGTACCAAAGTTAACTCCCCAAACAAATCAACTTCCAAAGCAAGCTCTCTGTGTATCATCAAAGCCAGTGTTATTTCTCCCGTAATCAAAGCAGTTAGCACTTAGAGGCAGAGCAGGCAATTGCACCCTTGATTTAATTTAGAGAATTAAGAAGTTCTCCAACTCTCCTCTCACCCCCACACAATAAAATATGGTCCTCACTGTTTGTAGTGAAAAGAGTACCCTCCCAGACCCGGGCTCCAAGACTGTCCTCTGACAAATTATTTAACCTCTCTGAATCAGTTTCCTTATCTGTGCAATGGGATAATTATACCTACCCCCTCATAAAATTATGCAGATTCAATAAAACAACTTAAAGTTCCAGGCTTGATGACTGATACACTCTGGAGCTCAATAAAAAGTTATTCCTGGAGGTCCCATCATGGCTCAGTGGTAACAAACCCAACCAGTATCCATGAGGATGCAGGGTTTTTTTTTTGTCTTTTTGCCTTTATGTAGAGCTGCACCCGCTGCATATGGAGGTTCCCAGGCTAGGGGTCTAACAGGAGCTGTAGCTGCCGGCCTTCGCCACAGCCACAGCAACACGGGATCCGAGCCGCGTCTGCAACCTACACCACAGCTCACGGCAACGCCGGATCCTTAACCCACTGAGCAAGGCCAGGGATCGAACCCGCAACCTCATGGTTCTTAGTCGGATTCGTTAACCACTGAGCCACGAAGGGAACTCCAGGATGCAGGTTTGATCCCTGGCGTCGCTCACTGGGTTAAGGGTCTGGCGTTGCAGTTTGATACATACATATTATTAGTATTTACCATGATTTCCTTTATGTGCACACAGCTATTTTTATTTTCTCAAAGTTTTGGTTTTCATACCACAGTCCTCTTACCTGAAAATTTTTTTGGTTTATTTGACCCCATGCAATATGCAATGAAAAAGGAAAAAAAAAAAAAAAGGATCCAGCATTGCCATGAGCTGTGCTATAGGTCACAGACACGGCTTGGATCCCCTGTTGCTCTGGCTGTGGCATAGCCCAGAAGCTACAGCTCCAATTGGACCCCTAGCCTGGGAACTTCCATATGCCATGGGTGCAGCCCTAAAAAGACAAAAAAATAAAAATAGAAAGAAAGGTTATTCCCTTCTTTCACCTTAACTCTAGGCCAACATCAGCACATCATCTTTATGTGGATCTTCTAGCTCTTGCCTCAAGGGCACTGGTAGCTACAGAGGAAGAAGAGGAATGGTATAGTTGAATTGGGTTATTTTCTTTCCTTTGTGCATATTTTCATATGCATACAAAAATATATGCTATATTGCTAGCACTGTTTGTAATTCTAAGAATAACAAAACAAGCATCCATTACAGAAAACGGATATATATATATATATATATATATATATATATATATATATATATATATATATATATATATATATATATATATAAAATAAAATTCCCATTCTTAGGAGTTCCCCTTGTGGCACAGCGGAAACCAGGAACCATGAGGTTGTGGGTTTGATCCCTGGCCTCGCTCGGTGGGTTAAAGATCTGGCATTGCTGTGAGCTGTGGTGTAGGTCACAGACATGGCTCAGATTCCTCATTGCTGTAGTTGTGGCATAGGCCAGTGGCTACATCTCCAATTAGACCCCTAGTCTGAAAACTTCCATATGCTGCAGATGCGGCCCTAAAAAAATTCCCGTTCTTGAATTTTTTGGGTTGGTACATTTACAGTCACAGGGGTATTGCAATGAATAGAATAACAAAACATGACATTGAAAAGTTTATTAGTAAGCCACTTACTGAAGTCTATAATATTAAGACTTTTTTTTTTTTTTGCCAGATCTTTAACACACAAAGCCAGGCCAGGGATCAAAACTGCAACCTCACACATACTAGTCAGGTTCGTTACCACTGAGCCACAATGGGAACTCCCAAGGCTTTCAAGAATAGTACACAAAGGGCCCATCTTCTCACAATATCACTAACCCTTGGTATTATTCACTTTTTTATAATTTTTTAATTCTGGTGGTATTAAAGTGATATTGCTTTACCTTTCATGGACATATTTCTGAATATTTGTGATTTTGACCATCTTTCCATATATTTAGTATTATTTGGATTTTTCTTTCAGTGACCTACTTATTTATATACTTTCTCCATTTTTCTATGTGGTTTCTTATTTTTTTCTTGATAATTAGTGGTCTTTTAGCATATTCTAGGTATTAATCCTTTGTTGGTTTTAATAACTTAGATATCTTCTTTATGTCATCTATCACTTAACATTGTCTATTATATTCTTTATGACCAGGCATTTTTAATCATAATATGGCAAAAGCGATCATTTTTTTTTTGCTTTGTGATTTTGCTTTTAGATTCCTATTTCCAAAAAAAGTCTCATATATTACATTAAATATTGTATATTTAGCTTTACCTTTCCCACGTACATCTAATCCATTTAAATTCCAGTTTTGTATCTTGTATAAGGTAGGGATACAGCTTTACTCTCCAATTAGCAAAGTAGTTCACTATAAACTAAAAAAAGTCAATTGCCTTTCTGATGTTTGGAGGGGCATCTTTATCATGTATCAAATGTATTTCTGAGCTAGCTTTTCTGTTCTTTGTTTATTTATCAGCTCCTTTAATATAATGAGGGTATCATGTTATATTATTACTATGGCTTTAAAGTATATCTTTTTTTTTTTTGTCCTTTTAGGGCCACACCTGTGGCATATGGAGGTTCCCCGGCTAGGGGTCTAATCAGCGCTGTTGTTGCCGGCCTACACCAGAGCCACAGCAACACAGGATCTGAGCCACGTCTGCAACCTACACCACCGCTCACGGCAACACTGGATTTTTAACCCACTGAGCGATGTCAGGGATCAAACCCACAACCTCATGGTTCCTAGTCGGATTCGTTTCCACTGTGCCACGATGGGAACTCCTAAAGTATACCTTAATATCTAACAGGGTGAGCCCTTTCTCTTTGCCCTTCTTTGTCAAATTGATTTCAAAGTGATTAGTGATTCACTAAAATTTTTCCATTATAAATGTAAATAAGTTTACCAACTTTCACCAAAGTCCTACTGAAATTTGATTTGGGACTACACTGAATTTGCAATTTACTATGAGGTGAATTATACAATTACCACATTAAATCACCCCAAATATGGACATGTCGTATCATTTAATCAAAACTTCCTTTATATTTTTAAAGAGTTTTAAGGGGGAAGGATCACAGTGGCAGAGGAATAAGATGTGGTGCTCACCTTCTCCCACAAACACATCAAAGAAAATATCTACATGCAGAATGATTTGCACAGAAGATCTGCTGAATGCTGGCAGAAGACCTTAAACCTCCAAAAAGGACAAGAAACCCTCCACATAAACTGGGTAGAAAAAAGAGAGAGAGAGAGAATCAGGATGGGACTAGCACTCCTGAGAGCAAGTTGTTGAAGAGGAAAGGAACCCACACCCTGAGAAGCCACCTAACCAACAGGGAGATCAGCTGAGATGGAGGGACCTCAAAGTTGTGGAGAAAAACACAGCAGCTGGACTAAGGAGGGCAAAACACGGTAAGAGCCACACAAACCATCTGCACGACCGCACTGGACACCATACCCTGAGATGCACAGAAGGGGGCTGGGCGCTGAGACTCAGGCTCTAGAAGTCCGTTCTGAGGAGAGGACTAGTGTTGGCTGTGTGGCGACAGCCTGAGAAGCTAGGGAGCAGTGCACCATGGGCTGTGGAGCAGAGCACCACAGGCAAAGGAACCTGGGAGGAGGTCTGGGCCCACGGGAGAAGCAAGGCACCATTACTGGGGAGGGCAAGGGGAGGACCACCATAGGAATCTCTTTCCCTGTGCACACTTAGACTCTCAGACGGTGGGGTGCAGCCTACCAGTAGTGAGAGGTCACTTGCTCAGGCTGTGGGCAATCAGGCACTTCTTGTGCAGGCCACGGACGCTGGGCACCTCTTGTGTGGGCTAAGCGCAGCGGGGCTAAGTGCAACATGGTGTTTCTTGCATGATCTACAGGCAACGGGGGACAAACCACAGCAGTGATTTCAAACACAGGGGGATGGGCATGGCTTCCCACCACTAGGGGACTCTGACAGACACCACCTGCAGCCCCAGTCAATGAGGGCTTGGCAAAGAAGAGGGCACTGTACCTAAGCACCAACTGTTGTTGCTTTCACTCCCCTGGGAAAGCATCCGCCCTGATCCTGCCGCTGCCAAACACTCTGGGTGCCACCTACATATGCCTGATCTCTCTTACTTCCAAGGGCCCTGCAAGTAGGAGCAGCCTGCACAACCTTCCCACAGGTCCTTGCCACTGTCAAGGGCCCAGAAACCAGGCATTGGCTACTAGCCCTGTCCATTGCCTCCGTCTCCCTGGAAGAGAACACAGCACCCTAAAAATAAAAATCCCAAGGGTGGGATTGCTGGGTCATATGGTAGTTCTATCTATAGTTTTCTAAAGTACCCCTATACTGTTTTCCATAGTGGTTGTACCAATTTACATTCCCACCAACAGTGTAGGACGGTTCCCTTTTCTCCACACCCTCTCCAGCATTTGTTATTTGTGGATTTATTAATGACGGACATTCTGACTGGTATGAGGTACTACCTCATAGTAGTTTTGACTTGCATTTCTCTAAGAATCAGTGATGTTGAGCATTTTTTTCATGTGCTTGTTGGGCATCTGTATGTCTTCTTTGGAGAAATGTCTATTCAGGTCTTTTGCCCATTTTTCAACTGGGTTGTTGTCTTTTTTTGCTGTTGAGTTGTATACATTGTATACATTGTTTGTCAGTTGCATCATTTGAAACTATTTTCTCCCATTCTGTAAGCTGTCTTTTTGTTTTTTGTTTTTTGTTTTTTGTTTTTTTATGGTTTCCTTTGCTGTGCAAAACCTTGTCAGTTTGATTAGGTCCCACTGGTTTATTTTTGTTTTTATTTCTGTTGCTTTGGGAGACTGGCCTGAGAAGACATTTGTAAGGTTGATGTCAGAGAATGTTTTGCCTATGTTCTCATCTAGAAGTTTAATGGTGTCCTATCTTATGTTTAAGTCTTTAAGCCATTTTGAGTTTATTTTTGTGCATGGTGTGAGGGTGTGTTCCAGTTTCATTGATTTACATGCGACTATTCAGTTTTCCCAGCACCACTTGCTAAAAAGACTGTCTTTTTCCCAATTTATATTCTTGGCTCCTTTGTTGAAGATTAATTGACCGTAGGTGTCTGGGTTTATTTCTGGGTTCTGTATTCTATTCCATTATTCTGCATGTCTGTTTTGGTACCAGTACCACACTGTCTTGATTACTGTGGCTCTGTAATATTGCCTGAAGTCTGGGAGAGTTATGCCTCCTGCTTGGTTTTTGTTCCTCAGAATTGCTTGGGCAATTCTGGGTCTTTTTTGGTTCCATGTAAATTTTTGGATTGTTTGTTCTAGTTCTGTGGAAAATGTCATGGGTAATTTGATAGGGATTGCATTGAATCTGTAGATTGTTTTGGGTAGTATGGCCATTTTGCAATATTAATTTTTCCAACCCAGGAGTTCATGCTCCTAAATTTTAAAGGAAGAATATAGTTGACTTTGACCAGAACACAAAAGAGAGAGAAGGAAATAAAGCCATCAACTAAGGGAGCGTGTTTAGGAGCAACAACTTTCTTGCACAAATGATAAACTGGTGGTAAGTATGGAAGCATGAAAATATCAAGCACTTAACTATGTGCCTGGAACTTTCATAGGTATTATTGACTCAGTGCAAAATTCAGCAAGATAAATAGTCTTAACCTTATTTTATATGTTGGGAACTGGAAGCTCAGAGAGCAAACTCACACAGGTATTGCACAGTTAATGTGTGGCAGACTGGTGATTCAAAACAAAAGAAAGCTTTACCATCTCAGACCTCGTATTCTTTCCGGTATACTCTGTCCCCCCCTTAATTTCAAAAGAGCAACCCCCATATGTTTGTAACAATGATTACAACAGAAGGATTCTTGTGTTACTCTGTCTCAGTGATTGCTTCAAAGAATACTAATTTGCTGTATAAATTCTAGAATATTCCAGAAAAGGTGGTGCTGTAAATTCATAGTTTATACTTTATATTCATATCCATGACAGATGATTTGAAAAACCAATGATCTAATGATAGCTCAAATTTCAGTTTTAAGGCCACCCACTGGTATTAGGATTAAGATGAGTAGATTTATTCAGTGCTAGGAAGCCAAAGCTTTAAGGCATTTTGACCTTGTTAGACAATAAGAAGGAAATGGATCAAAGAATGATAGATTTCAGTGTAAAAGTAAATAAGTGGCTGGGGGAAACAGTGAAACAAGATAGTATTGTTGGATTAAAGTGTTCTCTGCTCTCAGAGATGAAACAGTAACCAATATGACCCCTAAAATCTATCCCTGTTTTTCACAGAAAATTTTAATGAAGGAATGGTGTAAACATCCAAATTGCTTGCCCTGACACAGTACAGAAAGGGACAAGCTTTGATGGTAAAGGTTCTATGGGGACAGCGCTATGGAGGAAGTTTCTTTTACCTGAAACTGCTGATGTTACTGCAATCAAGGGAGCATTCAGAGCCAGTGCCAGAGCAGGGAGCTGGGACCTGTAAACCACAGGAGAGAAATAATTAAAGGTAGCCAAAATGAAGGGCTTCTAGAAGCAGGTGTGGAACTAGGTTCAGCATGCCAGGGAGATGATAGCAGATGGTCAAGAAAGTGAATAGGGAGGAATCTGTGCAAAAATCCAAATGGCACTGGGTTTTTTTTTGTTTGTTTGTTTCGTTTTGGTTTTGGTTTTGTCCTTTTTGCTTTTTTTTTTAGGGCCACACCTTCAGCATATGGAAGTTCCTAGGTTAATGGTCAAATCAGAGCTACAGATGCCAGACTATGCCACAGCCACAGCAAAGTGAGATCCAAGCCGTGTCTGCCACCTACACAACAGCTCACATCTATGCCGATCCTTAACCCACTGAGCAAGACCAGGGATTGAACCCACATCCTCATGGATACTAGTCTGGTTCGTTACAGCTGAGCCACAATGGAAACTCCTATTTTTTTTTAATTGAATTTGTGTATAGTTGACTTAAAAGTTTGTGTTTCAGGTGTACAACAAAGTAGATCAGTTATACATATACATATATTCATTCCTTTTCAGATTCTTTTCTCATATAGGTCATTACACAGTACTGAGTAAATTTCCCTGTGCTATACAGTAGGTCCTTGTTGGTTATCTTTTTCTATTTTGTCTTTTTAGGGCCACACCCTCAGCATCTCAGGATATGGAGGTTCCCAGACTAGGGGTCCAGTTGGAGCTATTGTCGCCGGCCTGTGTCACAGCCATAGCAACACAGGATCCGAGCTGCATCTGCAACCTATTGTTGGTTATCTATTTTATACATAGTAGTGTGTATATGTTAATCTCAGCCTCCTAATTTATCCCTCCCTCTCCTTTCTCCTTTGGTAACCATAAGTTTGGTATCAAAATCTTTGTGTCTGTTTCGTTTTGTGAATAAGTTCTCTTATAATATTTTTTTGTGTTCCACATATGAGTGATTTCATATGATATTTGTCTCTCTGTGTATGACTTACTTCACTTTGTCTGACAATTTCTAGATCCATCCATGTTGCTGCAAATGGCATTATTTCATTCTTTTTTATGACTGAGTAATATTCCACTGTCTATATGTACCATATATTCTTTATCCACTCTTCTGCTGATGGACATTTATGTTGCTTCCATGTCTTGGCTATTGTAAATAGTGCTGCAATGAGCGGTGCATGTATCTTTTCAAATGACTGTTTTCTCCACATAGATGCCCAGGAGTGGTACTGATGAATCATATGGTAGTTCTATAGTTAGTTTTTGAAGAAACCTCCATATTGTTCTCCATGGTGGGTATACCAATTTCCATTCCCACCAGCAGTGTAGGAGGGTTCCCTTTTATCCATGCCCTCACTAGCATTTATTACTTGTAGTCTTTTTGATGATAGCCATTCTGACTTTTGTGAGGTGATAACTCATTGTTGTTTTGATTTGCATTTCTCTAATAATTCGTGATGTCGAGAATCTTTTTGTGTGCTTTTTGGCCATCTTCTATCTTATTTGGAGAAATGTCTATTCAGATCTTCCGATCATTGTTTAATTGGCTTGTTTTTTTATATAAAGCTGTATGAGATGTTTGTATATTTTGGAGATTAATCCCTTATTGGTCGCTTCATTTGAAGAAATTTTCTCCCATTCTCTATGTTGTTTTTTCATTTTTAAAAATGATTTCACTTTCTGTGCAAAAGCTTTCATATACCAAAAGCACCTGAAAGCCGAGCATCTGACTTCTGGATCCTTAATATTTTTTCCTCCAGAATAAGAATATTTTTTAAACTAGCACAAAAATAAATGTGTGGAAGCAATCTAGCATGAAGCTGTAATAGAAATTCTAAAGCTCCATTTCTCAAAATACTTGGAACTTGGCCTCCCCCTAGAAAAAGCAAACTATGTGAGAAGAAAGGAGAAAATTATTAACAAAATATAGAACATATAAACTAGCTTGTTTTTACGGAAAAACAGAAAGTTGAGTATTTTCTCCTTTAGCTACTAGACTCCATTCCTGATCCTCCTCTGTCCATTCTATACTCTTAAGTCAACATTTCTGTCTGTGTCCTTTGCCATGCATTGGCACCTTGACAGCCAAACTCATCACTTCCCCGTCCCTACAAGGATATAGCTGCTATTTTGGACAGGATCCTGCAATATCAGCCCTTCAAATTCAAAGTGGGGTACCCACACAGGAAAGGAGGAGCTGTGGTTCTCCCCACACTGAATCCAAGTCAACCAACTTGCAAGTCTCCCCAAGATGTGCCCAGTGCAGAAACTGACAAGCTCAAGGGAGCCAGTCAGAAAACTGCTCGATCTAGGTTTTCCAAGGCAGTTACTTCTGTATTTGCACAGACAAGACCGTGCCTAAAATTAGCACCCGAAAGATTCTAAACCCTTTGGGATTTCTTTCTCTTAAGCCTCAACACTTCATTTTAGGTAAGGACATTGTAATGGACAAAAGGAGTTTGTTCTTAAATTAAAATTTCTACTTTGAGATAACTGTAGATTCACATGCAGTTGTAGTATATAATACAGAGAGATGTCTTGTACATTTTGCCCAGTCTACCCTAATGGTAACATCTTGTAAAACTATGGTACAGCATTATATCCAGGATATTGACATTGATACAATCCACCGATCGTGTTTAGATTTCCCCACTTTTACCTGTACTTACGTGTGTGTGTGTATTTAGCTCTCCAATTTTTTTTTTTTTTTGCCTTTTGT
Organism: Catagonus wagneri; assembly: GCA_004024745.2. Classification (NCBI taxonomy): domain Eukaryota; kingdom Metazoa; phylum Chordata; class Mammalia; order Artiodactyla; family Tayassuidae; genus Catagonus; species Catagonus wagneri. The sequence goes on from PVHT020000026.1 coordinate 3,582,024, forward strand.
CATTTTTAGGGCCGCACCCGCGGCATGTGGAGATTCCCAGGCTAGGGGTCGAATCGGAGCTGTAGCCACTGGCCTACGCCAGAGCCACAGCAACGCAGGATCCAAGCTGCGTCTGCGACTTACACCACAGCTCACGGCAACGCCGGATCGTTAACCCACTGAGCAAGGCCAGGGATTGAACCCGCAACCTCATGGTTCCTAGTCAGATTCGTTAACCGCTGCACCACGATGGAAACTCCTTAGCTCTCCAAAATTTTATCAACACCAGGCACAGAGTAAGAACTATGCAAATGCTTTTTAACAAATAAAATAATTATATTTATGATTGTTCCTTTATGTCCCATTCACTTTGCCCATTTATACATTTTTATAACCATTTTAAATTGAAGTATAGCTAATTTACACTGTTGTATTAGATTCAGGTATACAGCAAAGTGATTCAGTTACACACATATATTTTCTTTTTCAAATTCTTTTCCATTATAGGTTATTACAAGATCGTGAATATAGTTCCCTGTGCTATACAGTAAGTCCTTGTTGTTTATTTTATATATAGTAGTTTGTATCTGCTAATTTCAAACTCCTAATTTATTTCTCCCCCTCCACCCTCACTATTCCCTTTGATAACCACTTTTGTTTTCTATGTCTGTGAGTCTATTCCTGTTTTGTAAATAAGTTCATTTATATAATTTTTTAAGATTCCACATATACATGGCATCATATGTTATTTGTCTTTCTCTGTCTGACTTACTTCCCTTAATATGGCCATCTCTAGGTCCATTCATGTTGCTGTAAATGGTTTTTTATTTAACTCTTTTTATGGCTTAGTAATATATATTACTATATAATAGTATATACAATACATTGCTATATATATTATATATTGTACATATATACCACATATTCTTAAGTTATTTGTCTGTTGATTATCACTTGGGTTGTTTCCATGCTTTAGCTATTATAAATAGTATTGCAGTGAACATTGGGGTGCATGTATCTTTTCAAATTAGTTTTCATTGGGTATATGCGCAGGAGTGGAATTTCTGGATAATATGGCAACTCTATTTTTAGGGGGTTTTTTTGTTTTTGTTTTTGTTTTTGTCTTTTTGCCTTATCTAGGGCCGCACCCGCAGCATGTGGAGATTCCCAGGCTAGGTAGGGGGTCTAACAGGAGCTGTAGCCGCCGGCTTACACCAGAGCCACAGCAACGAAGTATCCGAGCCGCGTCTGCAACCTACACCACAGCTCACGGCAACGCCGGGTCCTTAACCCACTGAGCAAGGGCAGGGATCGAACCCGCAACCTCATGGTTCTTAGTCGGATTCGTTAACCACTGAGCCACGACAGGAACTCCTATTTTTAGTTTTTGAAGGAACCTCCATACTTTGCTCCAAAGTGGGTGCATCAATTTACATTCCCATCAACAGTGTAGTAGGGTTCCATTTTCTCCACAAGAGGTCTGGATTTGAATCTCAGTTATACATAACCACTTATCAGCTGAGTGCAGAGTCACATTATTTCTCTTGGCTTCCTTTCCTCTTCTGTAAAACTTCACAGAGAATTATGTGACAGGATTATACAATTCTGAGGTATCTTTTCTGGGCATCAAGTACTGTAGATCCCTCAGAATAGAGCATGCACTGGGGATCATCTCCTCTCTCATTTCTCCTATCCTCAGCCGAATTTTCAAATAATAGCACTGTCAAGAAACTTCCAAGAGTAGAAATGTAAGGACAGATACTATATAACTCTTAGAAGAAAATATAGGCAGAACACTCTTTGACATAAATCTCAGGCATATCTTTTTGGACCCATCTCCTAGAGTAATGGAAATAAAAACAGAAATAAACAAATGGGACCTAATTAAACCTAAAAGCTTTTGCATAGCAAAGGAAACCATTTAAAAAATGAAAAGACAAGGGAGTTCCCTTCATGGCTCAGTGGTTAACGAATCCGACTAGGAACCATGAGGTTGCGGGTTCGATCCCTGGCCTTGCTCAGTGGTTTAAGAATCCGGTGTTGCCGTGAGCTGTGGTGTAGGTCACAGACGAGGCTCAGATCCCGCGTTGCTGTGGCTGTGGCGAAGGCCGGCGGCTACAGTTCCTGTTAGACCCCTAGCCTGGGAACCGCCATATGCCGCGGGTGCGGCTCTACATAAAGGCAAAAAGACAAAAAAAAAAAAAAATGAAAAGACAACCTATAGACTAGGAGAAAATATTTGCAAACAATGCAACCAACAAGAGATCATTCTCTAAAATATACAAACAACTCATGCAGCTCAATATAAAAAAAAATGCAATCAAAAAATGGGCAGAAGATCTAAATAGACATTTCTCCAAAGACAAATGGCCAAAAGGCGTGTGGAAAGATGCTCAGTATTACTAATTATTAGAGAAATGGAAATCAAAACTACAATAAAGTATCAACTCATACTTCCAAAATGGCCATCATCAAAAAGTCTGCAAATAATAAATGCTGGAGACATTGTGAAGCAAAGCGAACTCTCCTACACTGTTGGTGGGAATGTAAATTGGTGCAGCCACTGTGGAGAACAGTATGGATGTTCCTTAAAAAAACTGAAAATAGAATTACGATATGATCTTGCAGCCCCACTCCTGGGCATATATTCAGGAGAAAACTCTAATTTGAAAGATAAATGCACCCCAATGTCCATAGCAGTACTATTTACAATAGCCAAGATATGGAACCAAACTAAATGTCCATTGACAGATGACTGAATAAAGAATATGGAATATATATGTGTGTGTGTGTGTGTGTGTGTGTGTGTGTGTGTGTGTGTGTGTATGAACATTACTCAGCCATAAAATAATGAAAAAATACTATTTGCTATAACATGAATAGACCTAGAGATTATCATACTAAGTGAAGCCAGACAGAGAAAGATAAGTATCATATCATATCACTTATACATGGAATCTAAAAAATGATACAAATGAGCATATTTACAAAACAGACTCACAGACAGAGAAAACAAATTTATGGTTACCAAAGGAGAAGGATAAATTAGGAGTTTGGGATTAGCAGATATAGATTACTATATAAATAATAAACAATAAGGTCCTGCTCTATAGCACAGGGAACCATATTCAATATTTTGTAATAACCAGAGTTCCCGTCGAGGCGCAGTGGTTAACAAATCCGACTAGGAACCATAAGGTTGCGGGTTCAGTCCCTGGCCTTGCTCAGTGGGTTAACGATCTGGCGTTGCCGTGAGCTGTGGTGTAGGTCACAGACGAGGCTCGGATCCGGCATTGTGGTGGCTGTGGCGTAGGCCAGTGGCTACAGCTCCCATTCGACCCCTAGCCTGGGAAACTCCATATGCCGTGGGTGTGGCCCTAAAAAGCGCAAAAAAAAAAAATTGTATTAACCTATAATGGAAAAGAATGTGAAAAAGAATATATATGTGTATGTATAACTGAATCACTTTGCTGTACACAAGAAACTAACACAACATTGTAAATCAACTAATAAATAAATTAATAAAACAAATCCAGTCCTCTTGACTTCTCATCCAGTGGTTTTACCACCTCAGCACAGGTGGTGCAAACACAGACCTTGACACCTGCTCCCTAAAGGCTACTGCATGGACTGTGAGTAATGTGGGTCCAGAGTGCTATCTAGGATTCTACTCCTTCTTTCTAACTGATTACTCTTGGTATTTCTGAAGTATGGTGAAACCCAATCAATAATCACTGCTGTGGTTGAAATGAAAATTAACTCTAAACTTGCATATGTTAGCTTAGGTAGTCTATTAGGCTGAGAGTGGAACAGCATTTTTAAAGCACTGTGATAGGAATCCTTGCCGTGGTGTAGTTTGTTAGGATATGAGTGCAGAGGCTTGGTCACTGCATGGGCGTAGGTTGGATCCTTAGCCTGGGAACTTCCATATGCCATGGGTGCAGCAAAAAAATAAAATAAAAATAAATTAAAAAATAAAGCATTGTGATAATTTTCAGAGTATTCTGCCCAGTAATTTCATCAGCAGCACCTAATTTAGAATGTGCTTGGGCATCCCAAATTCTTTTTTTCCAGTTTTACTGTGATATAATTAACATACAACATTGTATAAGTTTAAGGTGAACAGCACAATGATGTGATATAGGTATATGTTGCAAAATGGTTGCCACAACGAATTTTTCTAACATCCATCACCCACATAGTTACAAAAAAATTTTCCCTTGTGATGAGATCTTTTAAGATCTACAAAAAAAAACTACTCTCTTAGCAAATTTCTAATATACAAAACAATATTTTTAGCTGTAGCCATCATGTGGTACATTAGATCCCTGGAACTTATCTACCTTATAACAAGAAGTTTGTACTTTTTGACCACCTTCACCCAATTCTGCCTCCACCTTCTGTCTCTGGTAACCACAAATTTGACTGTCTTTATATGAGGTTTTTTTTAGATTGCACATATGAGCAAGATCATACAGTACTTGTCTCTGTCTGACTTAGCATAATACCCTCAAGGTCTGTCCATGTTGTTGTTAATGGTAAGATTGCCTTAATTCTTATAGCCGAATTTTATCCGAATGTATACATGCCACATTTCTTTATCCATTCATCTGCTTGGACACTTAGGTTGTGTCTAGATCTTGGCTGTTGTGTACAGTGCTACAACGAACATGGGGTTGCAGATATCTCTCCAGATCCCAAATACTTAGTGCTTCTTAAGTCATTGCATACAGACAGAAAGGTGTAAGCAGTAAGGAACAAGGCTTGTTGAGTGATATGAAAATAAATGCTATGCCACCTCTATTGTAATATCACTGTCTGTGGTGGACTTTCTGAATGAATCGCTTTGGAGAAAACATTATTTTCTTGATCCCTTAGTCTCTAATAATCTCATATATCTCTTGCTACCATTCTGAGAAAGAATTTCTTTGCAGAAGTCCCTGTGTATTGCTGGGATGTAATCAAGGGTCAAGGAAAACAACATACCTGTGAGGAGCTCTTGGTGCATGTTCCTGCTGCTCATCTTTATGTAGTTAGATTTCCTCTAAAATAAGAAACTTCTCTCTTGGGAACTTTCAAAGCCTCAAGAAGATTGTTGAGCAATTAGGACATGTGAACAAAAGGAAAAAACATTTTCTTCCTCTTTCAGTCTCATTTTTTTTTAAGGAACTGAGAGGGAGTTTCAAATCCTGCTTGGCATGTGTTGCAAAACAAACAGGTTTTCAGTGAAAAGATTTCATCTTCCACCCATCACAAGTTCCTTCAGATTTCTTGCTCCCTGGGAGCTCTTGGTGTTGCTCAGCTGATACTAGTCCTGTGTTAGGAGCAGTTCTAGCCAACATGTGTGGAATTGCACATGTGGATTGGTACGGACTCCTCTCTTTCCTTTGTTTCTCATTGGAGCTGGTATGCGTCCTCTTCATCTAGGTCTCAGCTATGTTTGAGTGTTGTGGTCAGGCTGTCTCATCCTATTTCCTTCCCCTCTGACTACTTTCTACCACAAACTTGGTTGCCAATTGGACAGGATTTCCCATGTTGTCCTATATTTTCTTTGGTTTAGGGTGCTGAATTTGTTACTTTCTCCTAATGATAGTCAAGAGAAGTTTGTGAAGAGACTGAACCCTGAACCTGCCACACTATCAAGAACTGACTTGAAACAATTACTACAAAGTGGGAAGAAGAAACACCACAAATGACCATTTACAGGGCAAGCCCTTGGCAGAACTGAGTAATTTCGAGCCAGGTCTTAGTAGTTTACAACCTTGTTATCCTCTTCTTCACACATCTCTAGAGTATCAGGGGTCCCCACTGTCATCTACTATGTGTGTCACACTGCAGAAACTTGGAGATCAACCTTCCTTTGATATCCCAGTGCCCTCAATTTTAAGTACTTAAATGTTGTAGTGGTTTCACAGGAAAAGAAATGAAAGCAGAATAATATATTTTGTAATAACATCATAATAGGGAGAGGGGTGGGATACCTCTAGACAAAACTGTGTGTGTCTGTGTGTATGTAGACATTCCCTAGAGGATCTCTGAGGTTTGTGGCAATACCTCGTTGGGGGGGAGGGCTCTCTTTGGGATATTTCAGAATTCTTGCTTATACTATGTACCCTCTCTTGTTTTGTAATAATAATAACAGCTAATGGCAAAAATTGGAGAGTATTTATTATGTACCAGGCATTGTAATTAGTGCTTTAAATGCATTTACTCAGGTAACAAGTAACTCTATGAAGTAAATATTATCATTGTCTCAGTTTTTATATGAAAACACTGAGACGTAGAAAAATAAGTAGCCCAAGGTTGCCCAAACAGTAGGGAACAGAGTTGTGATGATATCACCATTTGCCCAGGTACCATGTGGCTTCTCTCTTTTTAAAAAAAAAAATTATTTTTGATTTACAATGTTCTGTCAACTTCCGCCGTACAGCAAAGTGACCCAGTCATACATACATATAATACACACACACACCTTTTTCTCACATTATCCTCCATCATGTTCCATCACAAGTAACTAAATTTAGTTCCCTGTGCATACAGCAGGACCTCATTGCTTAACCATGTGGCTTCTCTTGATTCCTGTACTTTCTGGTGGTGAGCTGGGCTACTGTCTCCTCCTCGTGATCCTGTATCTTTCTTCCCCAAAGAAACTGGCAGCTCTTCTGGACATTCTGGCTATGCTCTAAGACCTATACCTTTTTTAAACAAACTCATGGG
>PVHT020000026.1:3589719-3615619 GCA_004024745.2 Catagonus wagneri
ATGAGCTGTGGTGTAGGTCACAGACGCCACTGGGATCTTGCATTGCTGTGGCTGTGGTCTAGGTCAGCGGATACAGTTCCCATTCAACCCCTTAGCCTGGGAATTTCCATGCACCATGGGTACAGTTCTGAAAAGACAAAAAAAAAAAAAAAAAGGTCTGGAGTTCCTGTCATGGCGCAACGGTTAACAAATCCAACTAGGAACCATGAGGTTGAGGGTTCAACCCCTGGCATCGCTCAGTAGGTTAACGATCCGGTGTTGCTGTGAGCTGTAGTGTAGGTTGCAGATGCGGCTTGGATCTGGCGTTGCTGTGGCCCTGGCATAGGCTGGCAGCAACAGCTCCGATTAGACCCCTAGCCTGGGAACCTCCATATGCCGCGGGTGCGGCCCTAAAAAAGCAAAAAAAATAAAAATAAAAATAAATAAAAAAGGTCTTCCAAACCCTATCAGCAAGATATTCTCCCCTTTCTTGCTACTGAGAGATGATATCCTTATATATTTCTTTCCAGAAACCCTTTGTGATCAGTTCTCACAACTGAGCAAGAAAGGGAAGGTCAAAGCCACATTCTGACCCATCAGTAAACAATTTAGGGAAAAAATTCATGGTGCTAGGAAGTGCTGTTTTTATGGGCAAATATGGACATTTTCTAGATTACACAAGCCCTTCCAACCAAACAGCCTGTAAACAAATGAATTATGATGCTACAAAAAAGGAACTTTTGTTTTTATGTACTTTGTTACTTCCCTAAAGTAATAAAAGGAATTCTATTTTTGTCATATGTTTTCTTAAACCAGTGCACAATTCCTTCCCATCTCTCCTGAATCTGACATGAGGCCATCCAATTTCACAGTCTGCACTACTGGAGAATACCTGGAGGGAGGAAGGAGAAGAGAATATGGTAGATTTAGAATTGATTTGCTTATGATACTGCCAGGAACAGGAATGGATGTGAGAGATGGCCAACTCTTGACTCCTTCCTTATAAAGTTCACGTGAAGGTGTCACTACATGGTCTTTCAAGAACAGAGTCAAATATGGAGTATCTTATAGGTAAAACTTTTGTTTGATTTCATGAGAAAATATGAGGGCAGCATAGAAAAATTACAGAAATAGCTTTTTAGGGCCTCAAGTGCAGCATATGGAAGTTCCCAGGCTAGAGGTCAAATCCAAAATGCAGCTGGCACAGCAACGCGGGATCCAAGCCGCGCCTGCAACCTACACCACTGCTCAAAGCAATGCCAGATCCTTAAGCCACTGAGCGAGGTCAGGGATCAAACCTCATCCTCACGGATACTAGTTAGGTTCATTACCGCTGAGCCATGACAGGAACGCCAGACCTTATATATTTTTAACATCCCAGACAACATTCATGATGAATGATAATTCTGTTCCCTTGCTTGTGATTGATTTGAGACAGACGGCATGCGATGCAATTTTGACCAATGAGACATGATTGTCTATTTAGATTTCTATAACTAGTTATATTAACATAGAACTACCATGTGACTCAGCAATCCCACTCTTGGGCATATATCCAGACAAACTTTCCATGAAAAATACATATGCACCCATATGTTCATTAGAGCACTGTTCACATTAGTCATGATATGGAACCTACCTAAATGTCCATCAACAGATGAATAGATTAAGAAGATGTGGTATATATACACAATGGAATACTACTCAGCCATTAAAAAGAACAAAATGATGCCATTTGCAGGAACATGGATGGAACTAGAGACTCTCATACTAAGTGAACTTAGAAAGAGAAAGACAAGTACCATATGATATCACATATCTGATCTAATATATGGCACAAGTGAACCTATATGCAAAACAGAAACAGACTCACAGATATGGAGAACAGACTTGTGGTTGCCAAGGGGGAGGGGGGAGAAGTGATATGGATGGGGAGTTTGTGGTTACTAGATGATAACTGTTAACATTTGGAATAGATAAGCGGTGGGGTCCTACATTACAGCACAAGGTAGAACATGATGGAAGATATTATGAAAAAAAAGAATGTACATATATTTATGACTGGGTCATTTTGCTGTACAATAGAAATTGAAAGAAAACTGTAGGAGATTGGATTAAGATGGTGGAATAGGACTGGAGCTCAACTTCCCTCATAAAAACAACAAAATTAAAACCAAATACTGAGCAACTTTCAACCAAATGGACTGGAAACTTTCAAAGAGATATTCTACTCCAGAAGACAGAGGAGGCCACATCAAGAGGTAGGAGAGGCAATTACGCCACATAAGCAATCCCATTCCTCCATTTGGGAAGCCCTACAGACTGGAAAGTAACTGTATCACAGAGACTCACCTACAGGACTGAGAGTTCTGAGCCCCACGTCAAATCCCCACACCTGGGTATCTGGCACTGGGGGAAAGAACCCCCAGAGCATCCGGCATTGAAGGCCAGTGGGGTTTGTGTGCAGGAGCTCCATGGGGCGGGGGGAAACAGAGACCCCATTTTTGAAAGGTGCACATAGACTTTCATATGCACTGGGTCCCAGGAAAAAGCACAGTCTCCACAGGAATCTGAGTCGAAACCGACTGCAATTCTTTGAGGATCTTCTGGGAAAACAGGGGTGACTGCGGCTTGTTGTGGGGGAAGGGCATTAGAGGCAAAGCTCTAGGGAACATTCATAAGCCTGCATTTCTCTGGAAGTGGCTATTTTGGGAAAAGCTGGCCTCTCCCATCAGCACTGAGAAGCCCCAGGCCAAACAATAATCCAGGTGGGATCACAGCCCCACCCATCAGTAAATAGGCTGTCTAAAGACCCCTCAGGCACACAGCTGCCTCTAATCTCACGCAGAGACAAAGCTCCATCCACCAGAGGGATAGGAATCAGCCCTGCCTACCAGTGGGCAGGCACCAGTCCCTCCCATCAGTAAGCCTACAGCAAGCCCCCCCTACCAGCTTCAGCCACAAGGGAGGCAGACCCCAGAAGTAAGGCAGGCTACAACTCTATTGTCTGCAAAAAGGTCACCCACACCAAAAACCTATAAAAATGAAAAGACAGAGAACTATAACTCAGATAAGGGAAAAAGAAAAAAAACCCAGAAAAACAGCTTAGTGATGAGGAGTTTATCAGCCTCCAGGAAAAAGACTTTAGACTGTTGATGCTAAAGATGATGCAAGACATTGGAAAAAAATGGGAGGCAAAGATTGATAATTTACAGGAAACACTGAGCAAAGACATACAAGACATAAAAATCAAGCAAGAAGAGATGCAAAATACAATAACTGAAATAAAAAATTTTACTGGCAATCTAATGAGTCAAATTTGACACTGTAACACACAGGTTATATAGTGTTATTTTCCATCTGAAACCTGGGAGTTGTCTTGATTCAGATAAAGGAATAATATAAGAGACACGGATTCGTATCTGAACTAGCTAAGAATTCAACATACCAACAAAGCAAAAAAGAAAATACTTTTTCAAGAGACTCATATCACAACCACAAAAAGGTACTTTTATATGCATTTTCCTAGTGACTCCATTTATTACGGTCAGGGAAATGGAAGAGTTAACTTTATTTAGTGGGGAAGACTGGGAGGTGAGACTCTTTCTAGGACTAGATATTCAGATTTGAATGGGCAGGGTAGTAGAGAAGTATGAGGAAGAGAGAATGTGGAACCAATTGGATATTAGTAAGAAATTCCAGACTATTAAATAGAAAAATAAAAACACTTTTAATGACTGTGATGACTTTCAGTGTGTTCTATGTCCTGTGCATACCACGTCTCTACTCCTTGCAACAAATCTACAAGTATTAATACTATTTTACAAGAAGTGAACCGAGGCTTAGAAAGTTGGTGAAGGCCATAGAATTTAGGAATAGAAGTAGAGTTTGAACTCACATATTGTGAATTTTAAAATCCAAAGTTTTCCTTCTCTTGCTATATCAACCTACTGCCTCGAAACAGGGACATCAAAGAGTGCAGTGACTATTAATACATGGACTTCATCAGGTTCTGGCAGAATCTCTTGAGCTAGGAAGGAGAATCACTGACATGGCAATCCTACTCTTGGATATCTCCTTCAATTAAAAGAATGCTGAAAGGTGGTCAGCAAAGTTGCACAGTTTAGGCTCCCTGACTTCAAATTATGGCTATAGTACTTGCTAGTTGTGACAACTTGGACAAGCTATTCAACCTCTTTGTGTTTCAGATTCCCTTTTTAAAATGGGTTATTACTAATATATACCGCTTATGATTTCTATGAGAATAAAATATGTTAATGCTTATAAAACCCTTCAAGAGCACTGGGTGCACAATAAGCACTACATAAATGTTTACTAAATAAAATAAAGCCAGAAGGTTAAAAAAATAAATAAAAAATTCATTACAGGACCTGACTAGACATTTCTCCAAAGAAGATATGCAGATGGCCAACAAGCACATGAAAAAAATGCTCAACATCACTGAAGATTAGAGAAATGCAAATCAAAACTACCATGAGATACAACCTCACACCAGTCAGAATGGCCATCATTAACAAGTCCACAAACAACAATTGCTGGAGAGGGTGTGGAGAAAAGGGAACCCTCCTACACTGTTGGTGGGAACGTAAGCTGGTACAACCACTATGGAAAACAGTATGGAGGTACCTTAGAAAACTAGACATAGAACTACCATATGACCCAGCAATCCCACTCTTGGGCATATACCCGGACAAAACTTTCCTTGAAAAAGACACTTGCACACGCATGTTCACTGCAGCACTATTCACAATAGCCAAGACATGGAAACAACCCAAATGTCCATCGACAGATGATTGGATTAGGAAGATGTGGTATATATACACGATGGAATACTATTCAGCCATTAAAAAGAATAAAATAATGTCAACTGCAGCAACATGGATGGAATTAGAGACCCTCATACTGAGTGATGCAAGTCAGAAGGAGAAAGACAGATACCATACAATATCACTTATAACTAGAATCTAATATACTGCACAGATGAACCTTTCTACAGAAAAGAAAATCACGAACTTGGAGAACAGACTAGTGGTTGCCAAGGGGGTGGGGGAGGGAGTGGGAGGGTATGGGAGTCTGGGGTTAACTATTGCCTCGGGGATGGAAAAGCAAGGAGATCCAGCTGTATAGCACTGGGAACTAGGTCTAATCACATGTGACGAATCCATATATGTATGTGTAACAGGGTCACCATGCAGTGCAGTTGGAAAATTTGACAGAAATCTGTAAACCAGCTATATTGGAAAAAATATTAAAAAATCATTAGAAGCAGCCAACAGTAGCATACAGGAGGCACAAGAACAAATAAGCGAGGTGGAGGACAGATTAGTGGAAATCACTAATGCGGAACATAAAAGAGATAAAAGATTGAAAGGAAATGAGAGTCTCAGAGAACTCTGGGATAACATTAAACGCACCAACATCTGCATTATGGGGTACCAGAGGGAGAAGACAGAGAAGGCGACAGAAAAAATATTTGAAGAGATAGTAGCTGAAAACTTTTTTTTTTTTTTTTTTTGGTTACGTTCATGGCAATCAGAGGTCCCTGGGCAAGGGATCAAATCTAAGCCACAGGTGCAAACCGAGCATGGGATTCTATTACCCACTGTGCCCAGCCAGGGATCGAACCCACTCTTCTGCAGTGACCTAAGGTGCTACAGTTGGATTCTTAATTCACTGTGCCATCGTAGGAACTCTTATTCAATCCTCTGTTGGACATTTAAGTTGCCTCCATGTCTTGGCTATTGTAAAAGTAGTGATGCTATGAACATTGATGTGCATGGATCTTTTGGAATTATGGTTTTCTCCAAATATATGCCAGGTGGGATTGATGGATCATACTATAGTTCTACTTTTAGTTTTTTAAGAAACCTCCATACTGTTCTCCCCAGGGGTTGCAGCAGCTTACATTTCCCACCAAAAGGAGTGTTCCCTTTTCTCCACACACTCTCCATCATTTAGTATTTGTAGACTTTTTTTTTTTTTTGTCTTTTTAGGGATGCATCCTTGGCATATGGAAGTTCCCAGGCCAGGGGTTGAATCAGAGCTGCAGCTGCATGCCTATGCCACAGTCACAGCCACACAGAATCTGAGCCATGTCTGTGACATACACTACAGCTCAGAGCAATGCCAGATCCTTAACCCACTGAGCAAGGCCAGGGATCAAAGCCACATCCTCATGGATACTGGTCAGGTTTCTTACCACTGAGCCAAAATGGGATCTCCCTATTTGTAGACTTTTTGATGTTGGTCAATCTGACTGGTGTGAGATGATACCTCATTGTAGTTTTGATTTGCATTTCTCTAATAATTAGTGACACTGAGCATCTTTTCATGTGCTTTTTGGCCATCCATATGTCTTCTTTGGAGAAATGTCTATTCAGGTCTTCTGCCCATTTTTCAATTGGGTTGTCTGGGTTTTTTGGTATACAGCTGTATGAGATGTTTTTAATTTGAGGAGATTAATAACTTGTCTGTTGTTTTGTTTGCAAAGATTTTCTCCCATTCTTTGAGTGACAACTTTATTTTAAATTGCAGTCCCCTCCCCAATACCCACTTATCTCCCCTTTTCTACTTTTTTTTCCATAGCCATCATTACTATCTAACATATTAAATATCTTGTTTGCCATCTGTTTTCCCACATCAGAATCTAAGCTCCCTGGGGGAAGGTTTTGCTTTTGGTTTCTGGTCTTTATGTTTTATTCGCCACTGTCATCATCAACATTTACAACAGTGCTTCATCCACAGTAATAGTCAATAAATATTTGTTGGATGTATGAATGCATGGATGAATGAACAAGTAAACAAACTTATTTGAACAGGTGTCTGGGCAAAATTTAAATTTAATTTTAATTAAATTTAAGTTTATTGGAGGAAGAGTTTATTGGAGGAAGAGAAAAAAAGATGAGTAACTATTAAGTGTGAGTCCTTGATAGATTTATACTCATTTCCAACTCATTCCAAAGAAGACTGAAAATAAATGTTTTAAGGCAGTGCTTTTCGTATTTTAATGCACATACAAATCACCTGTGGATCCTGTTAACATGCATATTCTGGTTCAGTAGTTCTGGAATGGTCCAGATAGTTGCCATTTCTCATAAGCTCCTAGGTGATGCTGATGCTTGTTTTCTGGGGAACACACTTTGAGTATAGCCAGTTTTAAGGTGTTACTGAAGCCTGGTCTCAGACAATATAGCCAAAATATATTCAGCCAGTAAACAATTACTGCCAGTGGCTCAGTCTAATAAAGAACAGTGTAATTTATTTTGAACTCAGGCAGCTACTTCACTGTGACAACTTGAAACAAGGACTTTGCCCAACTTTGCCGTGGTCCTAAATCTAAGGACTTATGCCTCAATATGGGAGTGTCATTTTAGCTGAGCTGGCACAAACATGAAGAGTAACAATTACAAAGAAAATGCTAAGGCTAACATTGCTAAATTTAAGGACACAAAGGACTGTGATTGGTATAAGGATTATTTGAGGGCAAATAGGCTGCTATTTTGGTGTTCCTTAAATCATACCATATAGAGCCTTCCTACAGGCAAAACCAGCTCTCGTCAAAACAGAAAATTAACAACTCAGGCAGCTCCAGAGCAATAGCTGACCTACATACCCAAGTGGCTGTGGTTAGTCCTTCTATCCCTATGCTCAGCCCAAAGAAGTAACAACAGCAACCATGTACCACTGTGTTTTTGGTGTTTTGGAAATATTAGCTCCATTGGGTTAAGCAACTTGCCCGTGGACACTGTAGTAAGCAGACTAATGGCCCCTCAATGATGTTCTTGTCCTAATCCCCAGAACCTGTGAATATGTTACTTTACATGGCAAACAGGACTTTGCAGGTGTGATTAAGTTAAGGATCTTGAGATGGTGAAGTTACTCTGAATTATCTGAGTGGACCCAATGTAATCACATGGGTCATTATAAGAGGAAGGCAGAAGAGTCACAGGTAAAGGTAGAAAACGTGATGATGGAAACAAGATGTTGGAGTGATATTAAAGTGGGGCCATAATCAAGGAATGTAGGCAGCCTCTAGAAGCTGAAATTGGTAAGGAACTGGATTCCCCCTAGAGCTTACAGAAGGAATACAGACAGCCCTGCTGACAACCCCAATTTTAGCCCTGAGATACATTTCAAACTTCTGATCTCCAGCACTGTAAGATAATAAATTCATTCTAAGATGCAAAGTTTGTTGTAATCTGTTACAGCAGCAATAGGGAACTAAGAAAGTCACCTAGCTAATACATGGCAGAACTGGGATTTTACAAATAGGTCTGGTGTGCTCCAAAATCAATGCTCTTTCCATCACTATGGAGATGTGCTTTTAAAGAAATGGTGGATACAAAAGTGGAAGGTAAAAAACTGCAAGGAGGAAGAAGAGCTTAGGAGAGTTGATCCTGGGTTGTACTTGCCCCAAAATAACCTCTTCCACATGGCCTGTTTTTCATTTCAATAAAGTTATTTGTATTTAAAAATATTCTTTTAAAGTAATTGCTAATACTTCTGGCTAGATCTAAAGGTCACTGGCACTTTAGGATGGACTAAATTAGTCTCAGTTTTTTTTTCTTACCGATGAGAATAACTGCAATGAAGAGATTGAAGTTTTTTTTTTTTTTTTTTTTTGTCTTTTTAGGGCTGCACCTGCAGCATATGGAGATTCCCAGGCTAGGGGTCCAATCAGAGCTATAGCTGCTGGCCTACGCCGGAGCCACGGCAACACCAGATCCAAGCCGCGTCTGCAACCTACACCACAGCTCACGGCAACGCCGGATCCTTAACCTACTGAGTGATGCCAGGGATCGAACCCACAACCTCATGGTTCCTAGTAGGATTCGGTTCCACTGCGCCACGACAGGAACTCCGAGATTGAAGTTTTGATTGGTTGAGGGTGAAGCAAGTAAATTGAAGTAATGGCAGCACTTCAGTTTACAAACAGACCTGGGGACTGGGGGAAGGGTGCTGACAATGAAAAGTTGGGAGTCATTCAAGGGCAATAGGTACAACATGCCAAAGATGACTCAGCCTATTTTTAACCTTTTCCGAGGGAGAACTGCCTGTATGGATGTTTTCAGATTTCTTAAACTGTATGAGATCCTATTTATGCTAGCAACTTGATTTAAACCTTGTCCTCAAACGCCTTGCCTTTCATGCCTTACTCATAATTAATTTCCACAACTAGTGGTCACATTTATGAAAAGGAAGGTGTTAAACAAGTAGGGCTGGCTGGCCTTGGCCAAATCTGTTAGGGGCAGCTTTCTCATCTGTATTTGAAACTTAGCAGGACCTTTAAAGACAACCTGGTAAGGAGAGTTCCCTTCGTGGCTCAGTGGTTAACGAATCTGACTAGGAACCATGCGGTACGGGTTCAATCCCTGGCCTTGCTCAGTGG
Source organism: Catagonus wagneri (assembly GCA_004024745.2). NCBI lineage: Eukaryota > Metazoa > Chordata > Mammalia > Artiodactyla > Tayassuidae > Catagonus > Catagonus wagneri. The sequence goes on from PVHT020000026.1 coordinate 3,599,108, forward strand.
GTTAAGGATCCAGTGTTGCCGTGAGCTGTGGTGAAGGTTGCAGACGCAGCTCGGATCCCACCTTGCTGTGGCTGTGGTGAAGGCCGGCGCTACAGCGCCGATTAGACCCCTAGCCTGGGAACCTCCATATGCCGCGGGTGTGGCCCTAGATCAGGCAAAAAGACCAAAAAAAAAAAAAAAAAAAAAAAAAAAAAAAAAAAAAAAAAAAAAAAAAAAAGGGAAGACTTAACCTGGCAAGCATTCCCCAACAGGAAGGTTTTCTGGTGTCTTGTTTTGGTTTGGTTTTGTCTGGAAGGTTTTGAAAGCTCACCTGAGAAGTTGGTATCGCCGCTCGTCCTTCTCACGATGTTAGTCAAGGTGCAAACAGAAAAGAGAGGCTGGCCAGATAAGTGGCTACCTCAGTAATTTTACTCTTATGTTTCCATTTCTAATCCTATCTCATCACCCTGAATAACGTCAAGAATTTAGGAGGGAAGGAACTCCCGTCGTGGCGCAGTGGTTAACGAATCCGACTAGGAACCATGAGGTTGCGGGTTGGATCCCTGGCCTTGCTCAGTGGGTTAAGGATCCGGTGTTGCTGTGAGCTGTGGTGTAGGTTGTAGACGCGGCTCGGATCCTGCGTTGCTGTGGCTGCGGCGTAGGCCAGTGGCTACAGCTCCGATTAGACCCCTAGCCTGGGAACCTCCACATGCCGAGGGTGCGGCCCTAAGATGACAAAAGGCAAAAAAAAAAAAATAATAATTTGGGAGGGAAATTAAAAATTAGCTTTTCCTTATAAATAAGTTTAACACCCTTTCCTTAATTTGAAGAAGTATTTGGTATGGGAATGTACTTTGGGTGTGATCCTCATACACACTGTATATACAGGGCTCTCTAAATGCAAAAAAAAGATCTAGTCTTCATTTAGCTCATTTAGGGTAGACAATTTATAAAGAACATATTATAGACTATAAAGGAAAGGAGGACAATTCCATTCGATTCTCATTCTCACTAAAAGGTACAGCAGGTGTAGTTAAGTCTGAAGGAAAATTGTTTTCTTTTTTCTTTTTTTTTTTTGCTTTTTAGGGCCACACCTGCAGCATATGGAGGTTCCCAGGCTGGGGGTCCAATTGGAGCTACAGCTGCCAGCCCATGACACAGCCACATCAGATCCAAGCCGAGTCTGTGACCTACACCACAGCTCATGGCAACACCGGATCACCAACCCATTGGGCGAGGCCAGGGATTGAACCCACAACCTCATGGATCTGTTTCTGCTGCGCCACGACGGGAACTCCCCTCTAGGAAAATTGATTTCTTCCCTTCTACACTTAGTGAATGTGTGGTGCTGTCTCCAATCCTGATCCATCATTAAATAAAAAAAAAAAAAACCTAAAAACACAGGGTAGTTTGGAACTGCTGGTAAGGAGTTGGGTAATTTAACAAAAGACACTGACAAAAAAACCAACCCTTTTTTTTGAAACAATACTATAATTATAAAGTTGAAGGCACATCCTTGGCAGAATATGATCAATTACATGCTTATGGAAAAACAAACTAGTGAATATCTTGACTACAATAGATGATTATTGCACAACATTGTCCACTGCTGTTTTGGGTATCAAATAATCAATGTTTAACAATGGTTAAACATTTAACTAAAAGCATAAGGTTGAGACGCCTGGTTTTGGCTACAAAAGGCATTTATTATTAATGCCATTACAGAAGCTCTTTTAATTGAAGAAGATTTCATGCTTTTGTGCTTTATCTGGTTACTCATACCAGATAAACTTTCAGAACTACAGAAAGTTAGTGTAAAAATAGCTAATAATTTGGCATGAATCTATATTTTTATATTTGGTGAAATAACATTTTATAAATACAGAAAAGAAGAAAATCCAAAAGGAGTGATTCCAGGTATGTTTTTATTCTTATTAAAATAACCAGTAACCAGATGCCTCACCCAAAGGAAATAACAAAAAAGAGTAAAATAAATAGTAAGAAACATAATTTTAAAGCAAGATCCACAAGTAACGGCAAACAAATTTCTAAGAACATACATTCTTGATTTTTAAGCTGTGTACATAAAAGATATGCACGCTTAAATTTTTGGAAACATTTTGTTTACAATGCTATTTTAAGCATTCTGAACAAAGAGTACATCCAATAAAAGAATACTTTTTAAAAGTTAAAGCACAATAAAATTACTTGTTCACAAGGCATCAAATCTAACACTCTAAAATGCTGATACTAAACTAGGAAAAATGACATTTCTGTGTTCACAACTGACAACCATACTTCTTGAGACAAGAACACTAAAGAGTTACGTTTTAATCTTTGAAATTTAAAAGGCATCTTTGGATATTTAAGATAAAAGGTGACCTTTAGTTGAGTCTGAACCAGCACTGGATAGCAAAACATCCTTCTTCTCTTCAGAATGAGGGCATGATTGCTGAGTGACAAAGGAACAACAAATGAAGAACTTCAAATATTCTATTATGAAATTCAAATATAAATCCATTTTCCTTCTAAATGGTATTATGTGCATATATTTATGATACGAATAAATATAGACACATACATACACACTGAGAAAATTCGTTCTCACTAGTAACTACTTAAAGCTAGTTACTAACTGAAAGCAGTTTTTGATCTCCTCCATATATCACCTCTCTTTTGTGAATACAGCTGCTCTATGAAGCTAATGGGAGTTCAGAATTACAAGAGACTTGTGCTAGAGAATTCAAAGATAGCTATACATATTTAAAGCAGGATTCTTTCTAAACAGGATCTTTTCTGTTCTGGTAGTAAGGGCTGAAATTATATCTTTGACTTTTCCCATATTATACAGGCTGCTCTTCTCATTGCCCTGTGACGCGTGGGTCCCTTGGCATGTGGGGCAACTCTAACACACGCATAATAATAAAAGGAGTAACTGGCTGTGTTCAAATGCTTCAGAGAGACAGAAAGAATGAGGGGAGGGGGAGAGATAGGAAGGGAGAGAGAGAGAAAGGTGCTTCTTTTTTTAAAAGTTTCTATTATACACTTGTATTAGCTATTTCTTCTTGAAGAAATAAGCTGTGGTGTATGATGGGCAACTAGAATTAAAATAAAAAACAAATATTAAAATTCAAATTGAGGAGTTCCCGTCGTGGCGCAGTGGTTAACGAATCCGACTAGGAACCGTGAGGTTGCGGGTTCGATCCCTGCCCTTGCTCAGTGGGTTAACGATCCGGCGTTGCCATGAGCTGTGGTGTAGTTTGCAGACGCGGCTCGGATCCTGCGTTGCTGTGGCTGCGGCGCAGGCCAGTGGCCACAGCTCCGATTAGACCCCTAGCCTGGGAACCTCCACATGCCGCAGGTGCGGCCATAAAATGACAAAAGGCAAAAAAAAAAAAAAAAAAATTTCAAATTGAAAGCATGGAAGATGGCATAGGCATTGGTCTAAAAACCAGCCTAGACATACAAACTCATTAATATTTCATTAAAATAGGTTTGCTTTTCTAGATGAATAGCACCTTCAGCAAGTTTCAGTTCTCTCTTTAAGATAGCTGGGATAAAAATAAGGTCTTTTCCAAATCTGGATAGTCAGCATGGAATTACGTTGTGAACGTTTTTTAGTGTGCATGAAAGGAAAAGAGAAGAGTTCCCATCATGGCTCAGTGGTAATGAACCGGACTAGTATCCATGAGGACCTGGGTTCGAGCCCTAGCTTCGTTCAGTGGGTTAAGGATCCAGCATTGCCATGAGCTGCAATGTAGATTGCAGACATGGCTTGGATCCAGGATTGTTGTGGCTGTGGTGTAGGCCAGCAGCTGCAGCTTCGATTCGACCCCTAGCCTGGAAACTTCCATATGCCACACATACAGCCCTAAAAAGACAAAAAAAGGGGGGGGGGAAGGAAGTAGGAGAGGAAGAAACCCATCTCCCACTCCCACCTGATTTCAGACTCTGCTCTGTAAAAAACGATTTTTAGTATTTATTACTGACCTCATGGGGAAATAAGAACTAACATTTACTGAGTACAAATCCTATATGCTAGGCATTGTGCTAGCAGCTTTACATATGGCAACAGGAACAATTGTTAGACATTTATTTATGAGTTTTCTTCATTTCCATAATCTACTTCTGAAATCCATCTTGCAGTTAACAAGGAAATTTAAACAGTGATACAAGTACCAGATCTCTGACCAGTGTATTAACTCCCAAGAACTCACAGAGGAACTTTTAAATTTATATGGCAATGAGAACAAGCCCGTGAATTTGCTAACCATACTAAATACAAATGCAAATGTTTTAAACTAGAGAAAAGCACAAATTTGGCTAAAAAGTATCAACATGGAGAAATTCTCATTTCTGTATTACTTTTTTTTAGACATGACCACGGTGTGTAGAAGTTCCTGGGCCAGGGATCAAACCTGCTCCATGGCAGCTACACAAGCCATGGCAGTGACAATGCTAGATCCTTAACCTGCTAAGCCACCAGGGAACTCCTGTGTATTACAATTTTATTGTAATTTTTGGTAAAAGCAGCTTTGTGTAATAACATTATTTTAAAGTCATTTTAAGATTATCTAAAACACTAAAAAAATCTATTAAATTATAAATATTAGCTAATGTCTTCCATTCTCTCCTCAAAAAAGGACACATTTAGTGAATCCAGGTAATTTTATATGACCCGTATATGTTAAAGATGGTAGTGTCGATCTGTGAAAAAAAATCAATTGTAAAAGAGGTTCAAAATCTTAAGTTTCTGGACTGAGGCTAATGGACAACACCAAGAACAGCAAAAAGCTGAACTCAGCAGGAGTGAACTAAAAGCTTACATAGAGCTAGGTAGTCATCGAAGAATCTGATATATTTTTTACAACAATGGAAAGATGGGAAGCAGGGAACTCTATGCGCCCTTAAGGTTTTTTGACCTACAGGATAAAGAAACAAACAAGATACTGGAAAAGTTGTCAGTTATTTTTGTCAATGAGAATCCACCTACACTTATCTCACTTGAAAGAAGATAATAAAAGAAAACTCACTAGGACATCTAAGAAAGCAACTGCAAAGACAAAGATGAAGGGAGAATAAGGGAGCAAGAAAGCCTGTAATAAATAAGGCACATCTATTTTTAAGCAGTTTCTACTATTTTCCTTCTTTCCTTCTAGATGCTTTGTACAGTGCTTTGAAAGCCACTGCTCTCCAATCTGGCAGGGAGGAGAGCTTAAAAATCTCAAGATTATGCACCCAAATCTTCAAATTTTTAGTTATCCTTTCTTTGAATTTTTTTTTTTTTTGGTCAAATAAAAAATTATCTATCATTTCAGCAGCAATTCGGCAATCTTCCATTGTAGGACTTGTAAACCGTACTGGTCTACATCATCTGTTGCTAGTGAAAACAAAAGACACTGGAAAATAATTTTCAATAAAGCTAGGTTCCGAGCTGATATCCTGAAAAAGATATTTTTGCCATTAGACAAATGCAACTCAAACAGATTCCCTAACATAAAAGCATGAGACCAACATAAAAATTCCTGCAGTATTTTAAAAAACTAATGTGACTATGAACGCTGTGTCAGTGCAGAACATCACCATCTAGCAGCACTCTCTGTGGCTTGTTACAATGCACTATCATCATCTTCTCTGCAGTCTCCCACCAGGAGTGAGTGTTTGTCAGGCTCACTGGTACCAACGCTGTTTAGGGATCGTTTATCAGACAGTAGTGAGTTTATGGAGGCTCTGCTGTAATTAACAATCCGATCCAGCAAACCCAGTTTAGGAGAATTTCTTGAGGTATCATCTATTCCAACATGAACACTTATTTCTGAAGGACTTTTCTGTCCCATCTGACTTCGGGCATGCAGTTCGTAATTCTCATAAGTTGGTTTCCTGTAACTGGAAAGATGCAAAAGTATACTAGTTTGAAATAACCAAATGTGAACTAGGCACTCATTACATTCAAAAATGAAAAGAGATTTGCCTGGTATGAAATGCATAAAGGTGGTCTCTGCTAGGAAAGTAGCTTAAAAGGAGTTGCACGAGGTCATATGATCAGAAATCCTACTTCTCAGAGCCAGTGTACTAGATTTTACCCCACTCAGTGTTTATGGCTGCTAGGTATAGATTACAAAAGGTGATAATTACATAGTTTAACACTTATTAATAAGAACGGTTTATGTGTATTGATCAATACAAAAAAAAAACAGGCAAGAATGTGGATAAAAGGAATATAAAAGAGAAGCGTAAGCAAGCCTTCATACTTACAGTTTAAGGAAGAGAGAAGAAAGCACTACTGAAACAGATGAAGCAGCCATTGCAGCAGATCCCATCCAGGGCTGCAAAACCAAACCAATGGGCATAAAAACTCCTAGGAAACAAAGTTTGGATTAGTTAGAGCAGACAATATTAGATGGATCACCAATGTGTTCCTAATATATACATACAAATCATTTCCTTGTTTGAGATTTATTCAGCAATTTATCCTCCCGTTGGTAGAGATTTATGCCGCTGTCAATTTTTCACTTAATGGAGTGTTGCTATGAATGTTCTTGTACATGTCTCCCTGTGCACGTGTTTGAGAACTTCTCTAGGGTACATACCTAGAGGTGAAACAGCTAGGTTATAACATATACACACCTTCAACTTTAGGTAGATATGCCTCAGTTGTTCTCCAAAGTGTCTATACCAGATCATAATCCCTCCAATAGTATATGAGAGTTCATGTTTTATAAACTCATCCACCCTTGGCTTTGATAGACATTTAAAATTTTGTTCATACGATGGGGATGAGACAGACTTACTATAATTTTAGTTTTTTATGTGCTTACCTGTATTTTTCTACAGTGATCATATATTACTTGTATAATTTTTAAAAGTAACTTGCTCCATGAATTAATTTCTCTGGACTCTGACTGTTCTTTTACTCTTTGTCCTCTCAGCATCTCTATGTCCCTGTTGATAAGTAGCTTTGTAATTGTTTTCATGTCCTCCTTTGGTTCTCAAACCAGAGAGAACAAGAAGAAAATCGTAACTATTTTTCTTATGTACTTACTAACACCCACCAAGACTCTAAGTAACAGGGATGATCAAATACTTATCAAACAATTCTAAACTGCTGTTTCTTGGTCACATTCCTTTGTTCAATCTCTCTCTCTCTCTAATCTGGTTCCACACTTAAAAAAAAAAACTGCTGGCTATTAGAAGGCTAAGAAAATTCTCTGTATACTATAATTACAACAATGTAACAAAACCAAAAGGGATACAGAGTGAAAAAAGACCAGAAAGAAGTGTACTAAAATATCAAAAGTAGTTGTGCTTAGTGGTGATTAAAGGTAAATTTATTCTCTTCAGAAAAAATAAATGAAAAAGTAAATAGTACATACATGTGTATGAGTATATAGAGAAAGAGATGAAGCAATGTTGCAAAATATTACTAACTGGTGAATTTAGGGGAAGGGTATACAGGTTTCTATTGTATCATTTTTCCTTGTTTATGTAGGTTTGAAATTTTTGAAAATACAAAGTTGGAGGAAAAATAAGGTAAAATAAACTTGTCAGAATGCTGATATGTTCCAGGCCATAACGAACATGCTGAAAATTAAAATTATTGATTTTAATATTGTATCTCACCATACCAGGGCTACATACAAAACTGACAAAACTAATAAGACTAAAACTTCCAATATGACAGGACTCTCATGACTTCAGAAAAAAAGCAATACAAATTAACTATCACGTACCAGCAGCTATGGGAATTCCAATCAGATTATAAATTAGAGCAAAGACAAAATTTATCCGAATCCTCTTGACTGTCTTCCTTGATAAGTCAATACTTGCCACTACATCCAGAAGATCATTCTGAGAACAGAAATATTTGTGATATTAGTGAGAGACTCTAACATAACTAGTAACTTGTATTTGATACCATGTATACTGAAGATGGTATGTACTTTAGGGTAATATGTGAATTAACTGCAAATTTCAGATATTGCTAACAATTCAACTCAGTCTTGCAAGATGTTTTTTAGGAATTTTTTCTCAGGGTTCTGAAAATACTTTTAGGGTTGTATGCTGGTACAAGAACTAAATCCCATTAAAATAACCTCAGGAAGTATTTGCTGAAGATAATCTTATTATAAGCATATTTCTGAATCTTACTTTTCACATTAGAAGCTTGCTTTGCTGAATCGAAAAAGTTTGGAAGCAATAAGTAAGACTTCTCATATTATTACCATCTTGAATTCTCCCAGTCTCAATGATTGGGAGCATGGGAATTAGAAGGACAGAATCACTGTGTTCGATATATGACACTATGCCTGACCATGAGAGCATTCTCACACTCCTTAAAGGTCAGGCTACAGGACTTACCCTTATCAAAACCACATCGGCTGCTTCAATGGCTACATCTGTGCCTGTGCCAATGGCAATTCCAACATTAGCCATTGCCAGAGCTGGGGAGTCATTGATTCCATCTCCTACCATCGCTACCCGTTTCCCCTCCTCTTGAAGTTGCTTAACCTTAGCAACTTTGTGGGAAGGTAGAACTTCAGCGAACACCTTAGTAATGCCAACCTGTGTTAGGGAAAATAAATTCCACTTATTTCAAGAAATACTACTGAATATGTAAAACATAACTCAGCAATAATAAGCCTATCATTTCCCACTCACCAGATGTCCAAATTTTAAAAGACTAACATTCAGTGATAGCAAAGGATATGGGGAAATGAGTTCTCTTACACACTGCTGGTGGGTGTGTAAATTGCTACTGTTACTTTGGAGGGCATTTGGCAGTACCTATCAAACTGCACACATTAATTGGCTCAGCAATTCCACTTTTAGATTTATTGATGACATACTTATACATGCATAAAAAGATGTCTATTACTGCTTTATTTGTAACAACAAAATTTTCAAAACCATATAAATGCTCATTATTAGAGGAGTGATTAAGTAAATTATTATATACCATACCACAGAATTCAATGTAACAATGTAGAAAGAATGAAATAACTTCATATGGTCTAACATGGTCAAAAGCTCCAAAACATATATATTGTTATCCAAAAAAAAAGCAAACTGCGTGAGTTCCCTTCCTGGCTCAGTGGTGACAAACCCGACTAGTATACACAAGGATGTGGGTTTGATCCCTGGCCTCCCTCAGTGGGTTAAGGATCCGGCATTGCCGTGAGCTGTGGTGTAGGTCACAGATGTGGCTCGGATCCCGAGTTATTGTGCTTGTGACGTAGGCCAGCAGCTGTGGCTCTGATTTGAGTTCCTAGCCTGGGAACTTCCATATGCCACACTTATGGCCCTAAAAAGCAAAAAAAAAAAAAAAGCACACTAGAAGTTCCCTTGCAGCACAGCGATTCAGGGATCCAGTGTTGCTATAGCAGTGGTGTAGGCAGTAACTGTGGCTTGGGTTCATTATATGGCCCAGGAACTTCCACATGCCACAGGTGGAGCCAAAAAAAAGAAAAAAAGAAGAAAAATAAAAACAAAAACATTTAAGGCGTTCTCGGGGCTCAGCAGTAACAAACCCAACTAGCATCCATGAGGATGTGGGTTCAAACCCAGGCCTTGCTCAGTGGGTTAAGGATCCAGCGTTGCTGTGAGCTGCTGTGTACATTGCAGACACGGCTCAGAACCTGTACTGCTATGGCTGTGGCGTAGGCCTGTAGCTCAAGCTCTGATTCAACCCCTAGCCCGGAACTTCCATATGCCACGGGTGCGGCCCCAAAAAGAGAAAAAAATGATCCAATTTATGTTGAAAATAGCAGAATTGGGAGTTCCCATTGTACTGAATCCAACTAGTATCCATGAGGACACGGATTTGATCCCTGGCCTTGCTCAGTGGGTTGAGGATCCAGCATTGCTGCAAGTTGTAGTGTAGGTTGCAGATGCGGCTTGGATCCCATGTTGCTGCTGCTGTGGCATAGGCAGGCGGCTACAGCGCCAATTCAACCCCAAGCCTGGGAACTTCCATATGCCGGGGGTGGGGCCTAAAAAAGCAGGGAAGGGAGGAAGGAAGGGAGGGAGGAAGAAAATACCAGAAGTGAAGAATACTATACTATATAGAATACTATATATGAAGATATATGCATATGAAAAACTGTAGGGGGTAGGGCTTAGACAGGGAGCATGGGAAAAGAATGACTTAGACTTTTTACTTTATAGCCTTCTGTATTTTTTTATACAAGAATGTATTTCTGTGTTACTTGTGTCCTTTAATAGAAGAGGGGATAAGGCATTCCAAAGTAGAAAAGACTAATATGAGAAAAGTTTTAGAGGTAAGGCAAATGTAGAGGTCAGTAGCAGAAAAATGCTATGTCAAAGCGGTCCCTTAGGAAGATGGCTCCATCAGAGGTATCCAGGATGGACTAGAGAGGGATGTCCACGGAGCTACTGCTATACTTCAGGCATGAAAATATCAGGGTCTGGCTTAGGCTGGTGAAGACTATGGGTAACACTTCAAAGGATGCATCAACAGAAACTATGTACAATGACACTCAAGCATCTCATGAACTAAGCAAACAGCTTTTTGCTTATAACAGTTACAGACAAAAGCACTTCCTGCATAGCATACTAATTCTTCTTTAAGGAACCAGATATGGCTACTCAGGGACAAGAAAACAACAGGCAGAAGTTCCCTGGTGGCTCAGTAGGTTAAGGATCCAACATTGTCACTGCTTGGGTTGCTGCTGTGGCGAGGTTCAATCCCTGGCCCAGGAACTTCCAAATGGCATGGATGTGGCCAAAAAACAAAAAACTATACGTCATATGAATTTTTTAGCACCTGATGGCAAGAAAGACAACGTACATGAAGAATTAGAAGTTACCACTTACTCCCATCCCAACTAAATAAACCCATTACCTGAGAAGCAATAGATCTAGCTGTTTTACTGTTGTCTCCAGTCATCAGAACTACTTCTAAGCCCATAGATTTCAGAATATGGACAGCCAATTCTGCTTCAGGCTTCACTGTATCAGCGATAGCTATCAAGCCACATAGTTCATCTAACATAGGAGCACCAGAGAACAGAATTTAGAATATGGTGAAAGCAGAATAATATTCTGACCTAACATTTCATAAAGAAATTAATCTTGTTAAGTGAAGTTTTTCAGGGCTTGGCTTAACTCAGAATAGACTACACAGATCTTATATCACAAACCCTCCATACTCGGTTATGAAAACTTCATAGAATGAGGTAGGGGTTACTAATGAAGGTAATAATAGGAAAATGAAAAGAGACTTTACTGGATACTAAAATATTGATTTTCTATCTTTAGAGAAGTATTGGCCAATAGTCCCAAACACTTTAGCTAACTGAAAGGCAAATGAAACTGAAAACTAATACCTTTTTCTTTTTTTAAGGTGAAGGAATGCATGGAAACAAAACTGGCATTTTATACTGGAGAAAAAAATCACTGCAAGTAGTTATTTTATTTTAAAAACAAAAGTAAATGGTATTTTCTGCTTCTTGCTGGGCCATATAGTAAGATACTGCCTTCATACTAGGCTAGGATTGTAAATGTTGACTAATTAATCTCACAGCTAGAAACTTACCCTAAAGAAATAATTTAACAAAAGAAAGTACCTAAAACCTCAGAGATGTTTACTGTGGTATTATTTGCAATAACAAAATATTAGGAATCTGTTAAATTTCCAACATATATATATGTTAATTATAGCATATAAATTTGATAAATTGGGCCACAGTACAATAAGACTGGAATATATTTATTATTAAATAAATAAGGCAAAATAAAATGGTATGTGTACAAAGGATTTTACATTTTTATTCTAATTTACTGAGGAAAAATTTATAGACAATAAAATACACCCATTTAAAAATAGTTTATGTACCAATACTGTAATTCTGTGTGTGATGTGTGTGTGTGTATATATATATATATCCAGAAACAGAATATATGCAATTAAAAGTGACATTGCATTAGGATGATGAGATTATGAGTATTATTTTACTTTATCATCTTAATATTATGTTATTTTTAGGTTTTAAAAAAATCCTTGATTAGCTTTTTAAAAAACAGGTTACAGAGGAAAATAACAAAGCTGGACAAATGCAAGGGAATTTTAAATTAGTCAGAAACAATTATGTATTGCTAACATTTTTACTTTGTATTCAGGCTGCTTCTGAATAACCTTCATAATTCAGACATCTCTCAAAAATGCAGAGAAAACAATAACTGAGATCACAATGAGTCATAGTGTTCTTAAGGAAAACCTTACCATCAACCGCCACCAATACAGCAGTCCGACCTTTTCTCTCATGTTCAGTCATGGAACCATCTACATCGTTATTGATGACAAGACCATTTCTAATCATCCACTCCCGGTTACCAATGAGAACTTTGTAATGCTGAGCATTAAGACCATCTGAAAAAAAGGTACAGAAATAACACTTAGTGAGCTTGTTTAATATTTATAACAGTGCCGTAAGGGACATTCTTCCTGTCTAACCTTGCACAGTCACTACATTGTTTTTTGTTTGTTTGTTTTTGTAGAACACAGCCTACAACAATGATTTCCAAATGTTCAAGGAACATACTCTGATCTTCCATGCCTCTGGGTTTTTGCACATGTTGCTGCCTCCACCTGGAATGTCCTCACCTCTCCTCTCCAAATACCAAACTCCCTCATATTCTCCAAGAGCCAGTTCAAATGCTACTTTCTTGGTGACGCTTTCCATTTGACCTTTCCCCATCATATTCCACATATTAAATTCAAAATATTTATTGTGCATCAGTACCATGAGTGGTTGGACAAGAACACAGAATCATACTGATGTCTCATCTTAAACGTGTGACCACTAACTTTAAGTGGATCCTTAGTGCTGTCTGGCAATTCTGCTATATTTCCCTAGTCCGTTCATTCTCCATTCCTTCTAGAGGCTATTGTGTACTTTCTCTTCTCTCATTCTCATACCAGATATGACTCTACTTCCTAATTCAGGAAGAAAATAAAAGCAATCAGAAGAGAACTTCCACAAGCTCACACTGCCACATCTACCCAAGTACCTGGACCTGTGTGTCAACTATCTAGCTTCCTTTCTGGTATCACAAATGGCCCCTATTCCTATTTAAGGCCAACTTCTCCATTTGTGCACTAGATTCCCCCTCCTTTGTCTGTTTTAGAACATCTCTCAACAATTTTCCCCCTCTCTCATGCATAATCATATTTTATATTTCTGCTATACATAGTCCTATCTTTAAAAATAAAATGAAACAACCCTCTCTCTTTTTTTTTTTCTTTGTCATTTTAGGGCTCCACCTGCGGCATACGGAGGTTCCCAGGCTAGGGGTCTAAATGGAGCTGTAGCTGCCGGCTTACGCCACAACCACAGCAACGCAGGATCCGAGCCGCATACACCACCGCTCACGGCAATGTCAGATCACTAACCCACTGAGCAAGGCCAGGGATCGAACCCACAACCTCATGGTTCCTAGTCGGATTCGTTAACCGCTGTGCCACAACGGGAACTCTGAAGCAGCCCTCTCTTGATCTCATTTACCTCTTTAGCTACTGACTCATTTCTCTGGTTCTGTTTATAGCCAAACTTCTTAAAAGTGTTGTCTCTATTGTCTGCCTTTAATTCATACCCTCCCATTCTCTTGTGAACCCACTCTAATAAAGCTTTTGTCTCTGTTGTTTAAAGGAATTGTTCACAGAGCACACCAGTGAACTTTGATAAATCCATTGGCTAACTCTGAGTCCTCATATTACTTGTTCTATTAGCAGTATTTAATACAGTTGATCTCTCCTTAAAATACTTTCTTCACTTGGCTGATCATCATATTTAGTATGAGTTACCTCCTCACTTACTACTTCTCAGTCTTCATTGCTGTTCCTTCTTCATATGCCTGACCTCCTAATCTGTAATGCTACAGGACTCAATCCTTAAACCTCTTTTTCCCCCCTCTATCTACTCTCACTCCTTGGTGATCTTATCCAGTCTCATGGCTTTAAATACCATCTATGTATCAGTGCTGTCAGGCAGAACTTCCTGTGATGATGGGTATATTCTACACCTTCTCTGTTTAATACAGTAGCCACTAACAACATGAAGCTATTGAACACTGAAACGTGTCTAGTATCGTCAAAGGGCTGAATTTTAAAATGAACTATACTTTAATTAATTTAAATTTAAAATAGTCACATGTAACCCAGTGGCTACAGTATTGGACAGTACAGATCATTAAATGGATGACTCCCAAGTCTATATCTCCAACCCAGTTTGATTCCTTCCAAGTCTAGACCTGTGCAGCCACCTGCCTACTGGATATTTCCATTTATACAGCATCTCCACTTGAATATCTAATTGGTATTCAAACTTAACATGGCAAAAACTGAACTCCTGAACAGTTTAACTCAATACCACCCCTCTTATGATCTCCTCCATCGTGTTTAAACGGTACCTCCATACTTCTAACCTAGAAATTATCATGCTAAGTGAAGTCAGTCAGGCAATGAGACACCAACATCAAATGCTATCACTTACATGTGGAATCTAAAAAAAGGACACAATGAACTTCTCTGCAGAACATATACTGACTCACAGACTTTAAAAAACTTATGGTTTCCAAATGAGACAGGTTGGGGGGGGGGATGCACTGAGGGTTTGGGATGGAAATGCTATAAAATTTGGTTGTGATGATTGTTGTACAACTATAAATGTAATAAAATTCATTGAGTAATTAAAATAAATAAAAATAAAATGTACCTACCATCCACTGGGACCAAATGACAAAATGCATGTAAAGCACACAAATGCTGGGCCTGGCACAGAGGAAGTACACAATATATGACAAATGGGACTCTCATAGATCCTCTGTGGTTCCACTAGATCTATAGGTGCCACAGAAACTGGGAGTATGCCTGATGGCATGAAAACACCAGCTGCTATAATTGCACAGTGTCAGTTCTGATGATATGGGAGCTAACTACCCAGCAAACAACCAAAGTTAACTCATTCCCCCAGCGTTTCACCTAGGTTGGCTGTTCAAGACACTGGAAAACTGCTTTTGGTCCAGAGGAGACCATACCCTGGATCTTCCCCTGGAGTCACTGCGGCAGGTGGCATTTGTCTTGTCTTCCACAAACTGTTGTTCCCTTCAAGCATCATTGCTTATCTCTGCCACATATTATTTTCTTAATATTCTGGCAATGGTCTCCCTTTGATTGTTACAGGCTCGCATGTAAGCAGATCACTCTGGGCCTATTAAATACTGTATTTGCTTAACAGCCAAAAAAAAAAAAAAAAATGGTACCTCCATCCTTCTAAGCTGCTTAGGCCACAAAGTTTGGCCTAATTCTTAACTCTTGTTTCTCTCATACCCCAGTTCCAATCTGTGAGAAAATCTGACCACTTCTTATGAACTCTACTGTTACTATATTGGCCCAAGCCACCATTATCTTTCACCTAGAATATGACAAGAGCCCACCAACTCATTTCCCTGCTTCTGCCCTTGCCCTTTCCCCTTGCAACAGGGTATTTTTTACCAGAGCAACTGGAGTAAATACTTCCTAAATGTTAAGTCAGGTTCTTTCACTCCTATACTCAAAACTCTCCAATGAAGGAGTTCTCACTGTGGCACACTGGGTTAAGAATCCAACTGCAGAGGCTCAGGTCGCTGCAGAGGTGCGGGTCAATCCCTGGCCCAGCACAGCTGCAGCTCAGATTCAATCACAGGCCTGGGAATTCCATATGCTGCAGGTGCGGCCATTGAAAAAAAAAAAAAAAAACCCAAAACCAACAAACCCTCTCCAATGGCTTTCCATTTTAGGATTAAAACCCAAAGTCCTTTCAATGTCCTTAAATGATTTAGTCCTATAGTACCTCTCTGACCCCCTCTCTCATCCTTTACCCACTCATTTACTCTGTTCTAGACACACTACTCTCCTGGCTTCCTCAAACTAGTCAAGCACACTCCTGACTCAAGGCTTTTGTACTTAACATTCTTCCTGCCTGGAAGGCTCTTGTCACAGATATTCACATAACTTTCTCCCTCCCGCTCCTCAGGTTTTTGCTCAAACACCACCTTCTCAATGAGGCCTACCCTGATCAGCCCATATAAAACAGGACCTGCTACTCCCAGCATTCTCTGTACATCTTGCCCTTCATTTTTCTTTATAGCACTAGCTTCGACAGACTATATTTTCTTATTTATTCTCTCACTGTCTTCTATTCTCCCACCAGGAATATAAATTCCATAAGACAGGGAAGTCATCTATTCTGCCCATTGCTGATTCTTTAGTGTCTTGAACAATGCTTAATAAAAGCTGTCATGTGGATGAAATTACTATGTGTCAGTATGCTTGACACCAGGAGTTCAAGTCACGTAATAAAGATATCAGTTTAGTAGAAATCAGGCAGGTAAATAAAGAATTATCATGAAATGTACCTAGTACATTAAGGACAGCTATGACTAAAAGAAGAACAAATATCTCTGCCTATATATGTCAGTCAATAAAGGTTTCAATGAAGAGAGATGTGAGCTGAGTCTTCAAAAATGAGAAAATAG
>PVHT020000026.1:3622112-3694759 GCA_004024745.2 Catagonus wagneri
GTGAGCTGTGGTGTAGGTTGCAGACGCGGCTCGGATCCTGCGTTGCTGTGGCTGCGGCGAAGGCCGGTGGCCACAGCTCCGATTAGACCCCTAGCCTGGGAACCTCCACATGCCGCGGGTGCGGCCATAAACCCGCGGCCATAAAATGACAAAAGGCAAAAAAAAAAAAAAAAAAAAAAAAAAAAAAAAAAAAAAAAAGCAAAAAACAAACAAACAAACAAAAAAACAAATACCATTGCAGTGGCTCAGGTTGCTGTGGCGCAAAGGGTTTGACCCCCAGCCTGGCACAGTGGATTAAAGGATCCAGCATTGTCACAGCTGTGGCTAGGCTGCAGCTGTACCTTGGATTCAGTCCCTGTCTGGAGAATTTCCATAAGCCCGGGGTGTGGCCAATTAAAAAAAAAAAAAAAGGACTGCTATCAGGTTAACACTGGTTAAACTTTGGAAAGAGGAATTACGGAAGGGGGCAGAGAACGAGGTTTTCATTTTTCATTATGTAACTGAACTATCTGAATTTTCCTACCATAAATATGTATTACTTCTATTTAAATTTTTAGTTGACAGGTTGATTACAGTTAATTGCTATTGTCATCTTTACACTTTTCTGTATGAAGAAATTAAGACATCATACAAAAAAATGAGAAAACACAAACCTCTCTAGCTTCATGCCAACTATACGTGTAAATCGTTCATAAACAGGGGAAAAATTGTACCTGCTTGCAATATTTGGTTATGGCTGCTCCTAGAGGGTGTTCGCTGTTACTTTCAGCAGTTCCCACAATGGCCAGGATCTTATTGCGTGATATTCTGTTACTTTCCACTAGAACCTTTACCTGATTCACTACTGGGGTTCCATGGGTAATGGTTCCAGTCTTATCAAATACCACTACCTTTACCTGTAAGAAAATTAAAACACAATGTACCTAAATGATTTGATAATTCTTAATATCAGCTTTCCAGAAATGAGATATAGGTTTACTTTAACATACATTACTACTTTGCTTCTTAATAAACTGACCTTTGATTTAACTGGAATTTGGGAGAATAAACTATCTTTGAGAGAATAAAGGAAGGAAGAATAAGGGAAGAAATGCCCTTAGTTACACCTAATAGCCCTCTGTTGTGAATGTTCAACATACTGTGGATATATGTTAAATTACTAGAACTAATTGCTAAGGGTTGACTGTTAATGGGTAATCAAGAGGTTCCTCTAGTGCCTCTAGGGAAGGAAAAAGGTTTTCAATACTAATGAATTATAGACCCATAGGGGAAATCTGGGCAGTAGGCAGACGGTAGAAGAGAAAGGTAAGTAATTAAGTTGAAGTGTGCACCAGGTAAGACCTGCTGGGTTGCTTTGACTTTATTGTTTCTAAATGAGAAGTTTGGCCTGAGAAGAAACAGCTCATGGAACCAATGAGTGCAACTCACCCCAGACTGGAAAAAGGAAGAGTCTGGAATTAGAGAATATAGTCACCTCACAGTAAATTCAGAAAATAAACCTTGAGAAATGAATATCTTGAGGAACTGAGATGAAAAGAGATATGACAACTGAATACAAAGCATGATTATGGACAAGAGAAAAAAATAGCTATAAAGGATATTAGGGACTCAGCTAAGGAAACTGGAATATAGCCAATAGATTAAATAATAATACTCTATCACTATCAATTTCTTGGTTTTGATCTTTGTACAGTGGTTATGTAAGAGATCACCCTGGTTCTTAGGAAAGGAGCCTCATATCTTCAGTGAAGAGTAGATGGCAGGTCTCTGTACTATACTTACAACTTTTATTTAAGATTGAAATTATATCAAAATTCAAAATTACTATAAAAATTATAGACTGTATTTACTGGCTACATGAGGTTCCATATCTATCCTAAGTTGTGTTCTCTATTTACTACATGCATCCGTATATAGTTTATATCCTCATAATAAGAATATACTAGAAGGAATATGGTTTTAGTTGAAGTCAAACAGCCTTAATTGAGATTGTAATGGAAATTCTAATATGAGAGAGATCAGGGACAAGATTATATTCCTGAAGTCACAGTTAAAAACTGTCAGCTGGTGGCAGCAAAGGCAGAGAAACTGCAATGCAACTACAAAGCACTATCTAAGGTTGAAGAGCACAAACATGGAGTCACACACAAATAGGTTAGAAGCCTGATAGGTTTGGGCAAACTTTCCTGAGCAAATACTTATTGTGTCTTCCTGCCCTAAAGAATGGTCTAATCTGAGCTGGGATAGGACCCCAGGTTTTCCACATCAGAGTCTACTCTAAAGAGAGTTGGTCTTGGGGGAGGAGGGGCGGAGAGATGGACTGGCAGTTTGGGATTGGCTATGTACATCATAGTATATGGAATGGCTGGCCAACAGGGACCTGCTGTATAGCACAGGGAAGTCTACTCAGTGCTCTGTGATAACCTATATGGGAATGGCTATGTGTATATGTATGGCTGAATCATTTTGCTGTATAGCAGAAATTAAAACAACATGGTAAATCAACTATACTTAAATAAAATTAAATTTTTAAAAATTCCAGCTGCCTTCACTCCTGTCCTATTTCATATATCCCAAACTCAGCTTAGAATTTTTATCTCTAAGTCAGTCTTCATAATTGCCTATATTAATGTATATATAACAATTGTATACATTTTCATAATTGCATATGATATCTTTACAATTTCATTTAACAAGCTTATGATTCTCATTCACACTTTTCTGACTTTTAACTCCATTTTTGCTCTACCCAGTATCTTGTGATAATTTATACGGGACAAGAATCTGAAAAAGAATGGATGATGTGTGTACATGTATAACTGAATCACTTCGTTGTACAGTAGAAATTACCACAACATTGTAAATCAACTATACTTCAATAAAACTATTAAAAATGACCAAAAAAAGGGAGTTGGTCTGGAGTAGTTTTAGAGATCTTAGATAACTAAGACCAATCTAGGGCAGAACCAAAATGACAGCTTTCCTATCTCAATTCTCAGTAATGCCAGAAGAGGTTCAATTTATGGACCATGTGGAAATAATTTAAGACTTTTTTTTCTCAATAGAGGTGCTATTGCTGGTTTGGATGAGACAACTCTTGGTTCTAGGGAGTATCTTACCTTATGAGCCATCTCCAATGGCTCACCACCTTTGATTAGTATGCCATTTTGAGCACCTACTCCTGTACCCACCATCACGGCAGTTGGAGTGGCCAGTCCCAGTGAACAGGGGCATGCAATGCACAGAACTGTGATAGAGGCTTGGAAAGCAAAGCGTATTATTGTTTCTGTTCGGGAGATACTTCTGTTGTAGCCCTTGAAAAGAAAGGCATGAATTTTGATTATTGATTTGGAGGTATATAATACAAAATAAGTAAAGTTTAACTCTATTTAAATAAAACCATAATTTTGGTGTCACACATAATCCTACTTAGCTACCAATACATGTTTTAATTACTTATAAGAACAGGTTTTTTTCCTTTTATGAATAGATTGTTGACATAACTGGTAAACAAGTCACAGTCCTAAAATCAAGATTTCATTTTTGCTGATTCCAAAATTTTGGAATAAATGTAAGGAACGTAAAAGTCAGATTCCTCTCCCTCATTCTGAGAATAAGTATTTTTATTGGGGACTTTCAAAAATAGCTGCAAACATGGGACCTAATTCACAACAAATTTGATCCTGAACAAAAAGAATTCTCTATTTTTGTATACTATGACCATACATATATCTTTTACACTATATAAAGACAATGAAAAAATCACCCAGTTTGCAAAGGTTGCTTAATCACAATAAATTTCAATAAAATTCTTTTGGACAAAACAATGTGAACCAAGTGTATCTGGTAGTAATAGCTCTTGCTGACATGGAATATTTGCTTGTGTGGGTAAATATGACTGATAGTATTAGGGGAAATATCCTAAGATCCCCTGAACTCATGAGAAAAATTCCTGAAGGATACACATTCCAAAATACTTCCCAGCAATCCTCTTATTCAGTGAGGGCTTAGCCAATGGGAATCATTCAGAGAAACTTTTTTATATCGTACTAATGACCCTATCATGGAATAGATACAGAGTTGTTATCTGTTCTTTAACTGAAGGACAAACAGCACGAAACAGTGTACAGCATGGCATTTTTAAAAGAAGCACAATGATATAAGACTTTCTTAGTAATAATGGTTTTTCAGTACAATGTCATTACTAAGTTCTCCAATACTTATATATATATAGGGAGAGAGAGAGAGAGGGAGGGAGGGAGGGAGGGAGAGAGAGAGAGAGAGAGAGTTTCCAGGGATTTTCATAGACATCTATGCTTATGTTTTCATATATGGCATAAGTGTATGTTTTAACCTACACTAATTCCAATCCTAAAATTTAGGTACTATTATCACTATATTACAGATGACAAAACTGAGGATAAGAGAAATTAAGTGGCTTAAAGGTCATATCTCTAATATAAGGCACAGGCCAGGTCTACACTTTATGACATCATATTTAGGAGACTATCATAGAACCAGAGAGAAGCAGACAATAATATTATATTTATAAAGAATTCAACAAATAGAGCTGAGATCCCGATGTTTTTCTCGATATATCTCTAGTCATTTGCAAAAGCAAAGTCATACTAGGACTGAAACTAAGTATAAAATGTGAAGGTTCAGTACAGGCATACCTTGGATTTATTGTGGGTTCAGTTCCAGACCACTGAAATAAAGTGAGTCATAAATTTTTTGGTTTCCTAGTAAATATAAAAGTTATGTTTATACTATACTGTAGTCTATTAAGTGTGCAATAGCATTATATCTTTAAAAAAAACATGTACAGGAGTTCCCACTGTGGGGCAATGGGATGGGTGGCAGCTCAAGGACACAGGTTCAATCCCCCCACCTGGCACAGTGTGTTAAGGATCCGGCTTTGCCTCAGCTGCAGCATGGGTTGCAACTATGGCTCTGCTCTGATCCCTGGCCTAGTAACTACACATGCTGCAGGGTGGCCAAAAAAGAAAAAATGTACATACTTTAAAAATATGGTGTTGCCAGACTCGCTCGACACAGGGTTGCTACAAACCTTCAATTTGTAAAAAGCACAATATCTGCAAAGTGTAATAAAGTGCAATAAAACAAGGTATGCTTGTATTTGCTTTTTTAAAAAAAATCACAAGGCAGAGTTCCCGTCATGGTGCAGCAGAAACGAATCTGACTAGGAACCATGAGGTTGTGGGTTCGATCCCTGGCATCACTCAGTGGGTTAAGGATCTGGTGTTGCCGTGAGCTGTGGTGTAGGTCACAGACGTGGCTTGGATCCTGCATTGCTGTGGCTCCGGCATAGGCCAGCGGCTACAGCTCCAATTAGACCCCTAGCCTGGGAACCTCCAAATGCTGGGGGTGCGGCCCTAAAAAGACCAAAAAAAAAAAAAAAATCACAAGGCATAATGAAAAAAATCTTTACAAAAGGAAACCTTTGGTATTTACAGAAATACAAATGTTAGTATCTTCTCACTCCAGTCTGTTAAAGATATCAGTAATTATTAAAGTTATTTTCTAATTCATTATTTAATGCAAAAGATTCACAAACTTTTTTATATGATAAAGAGGTGTTATAAGTCACTCACAGGAAAGTAGGTTTCCACGATTTCAAAATTCACAAATCCAATTATAATCCAAACCAAAAGGGTAGCAACGGAAACAATAACAATAAAAGGAACAAAGTAGCCACTGAGTTTGTCTGCAAACTGCTGGATAGGAGCCTAGAATTTAAAAACAGTAATAATGATGTGTGTATCAAAATCTTCTTTTTTGATAATGAATACAGAGTATAGTTACTATTGAACACAAATATTTTAATAAACTCCATATTAATACAACTAAAATTAATCAAAGGAACATGTAAAAACTAGACCAAGATTTATGCTGAGTGGGCTTTAAAGAAAATATTTTCTGTTCTTCCTAGGGAGTTAAGTTACCTTTGATGTTTGTGCCTCCTCCACAAGTTTGACAATTTGAGAAAGAGTTGTGTCTGCTCCAACATGGGTTGCGCAGATAAGGAGTGACCCATTCTGGTTAATAGAACCTGCAATCACAGTGCTGCCAGATTTCTTAGCCACAGGCATTGCCTCTCCTATATAAGGAGTAAAGGTAGATTTAAGGAGCATAAAAAAATGCTATTTTGAAATATACCATCATTTGCTAATTGTCAAAAAATATCTAGAAAGGAAATTTTTATTTCATGAAATAGAATTTGGACAAATGCCTAGGTGAAAGTTGCCCTTTCTTTTTCCTTATGTAGGTTCTGGGCCAAACCCAGGGATACATATTTTAAACTGGAAAAATCTAATGTCTTAGCTCTTATTGGCAGGTACTTTTGGAGCTCCACCCTAGTCTTAAATCACTGGTTCTCAACCTGTTCCCAAGGAGCATTTAAGAATGTAGGAGAGAGGAGTTCCCATCGTGGCGCAGCAGTTAACAAATCCGACTAGGAACCATGAGGTTGCGGTTTCAATCGCCGGCCTTGCTCAGTGGGTTAAGGATCCAGTGTTGCCGTGAGCTGTGGTGTAGGTCGCAGACACGGCTCAAACCCCGAGTTGCTGTGGCTGTGGCGTAGGCCGGCAGCAATAGCTCCGATTAGACCCCTAGCCTGGGAACCTCCATATGCCACGGGTGCGGCCCTAAAAAAAAAGGAATGTAGGAGAGAGTTCGTGTTTGTTATAACTACTGATGGGGCATGAGGTGCTGCTACTCCAATTTAGTGGGTCAGGATCAGGGATATTAAATGTACCATAACATATAGGACAGTTCCCTAGAACCAAGAACTGCCCCATCCAAACTAGCAACAGCATCCTTACTGAGAAATAGAGAATCCTAAATTATTTCCATACAGTTCATAAGCTGAGCATCTTCTGGCACTATCTTAAGAAATTAGATAGGAAAGGCATCATTTTGGTTCTGCTCTGGATTGGCCTTAGTTATAATAAGATCTCTAAAACTACTCCAGAGCAACTGTCTTTAAAGTAGTTTCTGATGTGGAAAACCTGGAGTCCTATCCCAGCTCAGACTAGACCAGTCTTTAGAACATGAAGACACCTAGACATAGATATTTGCTCAGGAAAATTTGCCAAAATCTATTGGGCTTTACAGAAGAATGAGACAACTTACTCTGGTTATACACTCTAGTAATTAACAATCTTCAGTGAAAATAGCCTTCAGTAGCATGATTAAAGTAAATCTGTAGAAGCTGATTGAATACAGTCCTAAAAAGAACTCATATCCTCTTTGCTCATTATTTACTTAGTCCATAGTTTCTACAAAAAGCTCTTCACCTTTCACGCAAATTTTTTTTTGGATGTGCCTCCAACATGTGGAAGTTTCCAGGCCAGGGATCAAACCTGAGCCACAGTGGTAACAGGGCCAGATCCTTAACTGACTGAGCTACCAGGGAATTCTCATGCTTATTTTTAATTAACACTTTGAATTCACTTCCCTTTTATATCATGATCCTCTGAAAGAACATACCTGTGATGAGGGACTCATCCACCATAGAATGTCCTTCAATAACACGCCCATCCACTGGAAATTTGCCTCCCGGAACCACTTTAATGATGTCTCCACGTTGTACAAGTTCCACATCCACTTGTTCTTCACTGGATATGAGTTAAAATAAAAAGCATCATGACAATATGCATCTCCCCCTGACCTTTCCATGCAAGCTTTTTAGTTTATATCAAGCTTGTGGCCCCATAATTGCTACCAATGGAAGTTAATACCAACATTTAACTAAGAACTACAATGTCATCCTTTTCAACGTTGGGGAATAGCTCAGTACCTAGCACAAAGTAGCACTCTAAATATTGTGGAATAGTCATTGAACAAATAAATGAAAGCTTTAGAAATTTAGAAAAATTATTTAAGTAACTTATTTATTGTATAAATTTGCCTAAAACATTTTACGAGGAAAGAAATTAGAAATACCAAAGAATGAAATTTAATCAAACTGTTAGCTCTATCTTCTAGTTTACAGGCAATATAGAAATTATAGAACAAGTTAAATGATTCCAGAAGGAAGTAGAGACAAATTCAGACTATGGAGTATTCTACAAGACAACTGACAGATGTTTCTTTAACAAGTCAGTTGTATGGAGAGGGAGGAGTAGGGAAGAAGGAGTGAAGGAGAACTGGCTGGAGAAGCTATTCTAGATCAAAACAAACACGTTAGGAGAAAGACAAATACTGTATGATATCACTTACGTGTGGAATCTAAAAAATACAACAGGAGTTCCCATTGTGGCACAGCAGAAATGAATCCGACTAGTATCCATTGAGGATGCAGGTTCGATCCCTGGCCCTGCTCAGTGGGTTAAGGGCCGGCGTTGCCTGTGGTGTAGGTCGCAGAAGTGGCTCAGATCCCGCATTGCTGTGGCTGTGGTATAGGTCGGCAACTGTAGCTCTGATTTGACCCTTAGCCTGGGAACTTCCATACGCTGTGGGTGTGGCCCTAAAAAGAAAAAAGAATACAACAAACTAGTGAATATAACAAAAGAGAAACATATTCACAGATACAGAAAATAATCTAATGGTTACTAGTGGGGAAAGAGACAGTATAAGTGTAGAGGATTAAGAGGTACAAACTACCATGTACAATATAAGCTATAAGGATATGTTATATAACATAAGAAATGAGCCAATTATTTATAATAACTATAAATGGAGTATAATCTTTAAAATTGTGAATAACTATATTGTATACCTATAACTTATATAATATTGTACTTCAACTATAACTCAATAAAATAATCAAAAACCAAATATGTCAGTCAAATACAATGATGCATGGACCTTGCTTGAATTTCATTTCAAACAAAAAAACTTAAAACATTTTGGCAACAACAGGAGAAATGTGAATATGGACTGTGTATTAGATCATATTAAAGAATTATTGTTCATTCTGTTAGATGCAAAATGGTTTTATATACGTATATGTCCTCTTTTAGAGAAACTACAGGAACACTGGCAGTAAACTAGATGACTGGGATTTACTTTAAAATACTACTGCAACAACAGAAAGAAAGCTAAAATGTACAGATGAAGTAAAGTGTGGCAAAAAGTGAATAATTGTTAAATCTGGGAGATAGGAGTTCTCACTGTGGCATAGTGGGTTAATGATCTAGCTTGTCTCTGTGGTGGTGCTGGTATGATCCTTGGCCTGGCACAGTGGATTAAGGATCCAGTATTGCTGTGGCTGTGGCAGAGGTCGCAGCTGCAGCTTGGATTTAATCCCTGGCTCAAGAACTTCCATGTGCCACAAGGGCGGTCGAAAAAGAAAAAAAAAATTGCGGAGATAGATTATGTGGATTATAGCAATCTCTACTTCTGTGTATATTTTTCGTGAGAAGTTAAAAAAGAGGAGGAGGAATAATGAAGATAAATACCTCAGGAGGATATTATCAGAGTCGAGAGTTACAATTGTTGCTTCTGTAGCTTGCAGTGAAATTAGTTTGGCAAGAGCCTCTGAAGTTTTGCCCTATAAATTAAAATATGTATGTTAACAATACCAAGAAAGAAAAAGTCTTATGTAAAATAAACACAAAATCTTTAAAATTTACCTAAAAGACAACTTTTAATTAGCTCAAATAAGAAAATGTTAATTAGCTCAAATGAGAAAAATGTTTCACTTTGACAATATGTATATGTATATTTCCAAGTACACAAAATATAAAATGCATTATTAGGTATGATTTATAAATAAATAATGTAAATTAATAAGAAAAACATCAGAACCCATGGGCAAAGAACATAAATCGGCAATTCATTTAAGAAGAGATATAATACCTGATGTGTGCAAAAATGCTAATCCCTGCTATTAATGGAAGAAATGCAAACTAAAGCCAACTCTATGATACCATTTAATGCCCACTAATTTAGCAAGAATTTAGATAGGACATGGTGCCCTTGAAGGGGAAAATTGTTAAGATTAGTAGCATGAGCCATAGAAAGTTTTATGCCCTTTAATCATATCCTTTGTAATTTATTCTAAAATTCTAATAGAAATACCTATTAAATATGAATATGTTTAATGAAGGATTACCTGAAATTAAACACTGGAAACAATCTGAGAACAAAACCAGTATGTTTTAGTAAATTACAGCACACTGATTTGAAAGAATTTTGTTCAGAAATACAGAATAATTGTCTAGACTGCAAAAATGGGGGGAAAACTTTCTAGTATTAAGGGCACAAAGTTGTATGTATGTATGTATACTGTGTTTGCCACTCTGTAAGATATAAAGGAATGTGGAATAGGATTAGAAAGTGATTTCCAGGAGTTCCTATCGTGGTGCAGTGGAAACGAATCCGACTAGGAACCATGAGGTTATGAGTTCAATCCCTGGCTTCATTCAGTGGGCTAAGGATCTGGTGGTGTCGTGAGCTGTGGTGTAGGTCGCACATGCGGCTCAGATCTGGTGTTGCTGTGGCTCTGACATAGGCTAGCAGCAACAGCCCTGATTAGACCTCTAGCCTGGGAACCTCCATATGCTGCAACTGCAGCCCTAAAAAGACAAAAGGCAAGAGAGAGAGAGAGAGAAAGAGAGTGAGAGAGAGAAAGAAAGAAAGAAAGAGAGAGAGAAAGAAAGAAAAAGAGAGAGAAAGAGAGAAAGAAAGAAAGAGAAAGTGATTTCCATTACAGCATGGGATTTCAGGTAAATTTTTTCCATCATTATTTTAAATCTTGTGGTTATATCAATTTTTCCATTAAAATGTGAGATAAGTAAAATAACTACTTCTCAGATGTCTCTCTCTTAAAATAAACATGGACATACTGTACTATTTACAGTATTAATTCCATAAATTTAGTAAATCCTCAAAGGAATATTTAACCTAAAGTACTGCCAAAACAAAATAACTTCTTTCAGTACATAGCTAACTACATAAATCAACGTATATTTCTAATAATTGGTCCAGAAAATATTATAGTCATTTATCCACCCAAGATTTTAACACATCACCCTTTATTACATTACCTTTGCAACATGTTCCAGCCACCGGCCTAGTGCAATAAACACAAATAACATAGGAGGTGTGTCAAAGAAAGTAACAGGGTTCACTTTGGCTCTCTCATACATTGCAACCAGAAGAATAACCAAAGAGTAAGCAAATGCAATGGTGGTTGCCAGCACAATCAGTACATCCATATTTGCAGTTTTATGCTTCAGTGCTTTGTAGGCCTGAATGTAGAAGTGCCAGCCTCCAAAAAACTGTAATATAGAAACAGTAATTAGTGCTTTTTTTAAAAAGCTGAAATTCACATATATACCTCAATAACTAAGAGCATTAATGTTAATTTCCTTTGGCTTTTATCTAATCCATAAACACTAAGGAGAGATTTTAAGCTGAAATAACAGTGTTTGTATTTTAGCAGATACATGTCTGTAGATTTCGGATTGCTGTACAAGTGCTTGGCAGCCATCCTCTATGATCAAATGGATATTCCATAATACAAAAAAAAAAGTCAAATTGTTCTTGGATTTTTTCTTTTTGAAGCTAGCAAAAGCAAGAACTAGGAAAAGAATTATATTCTTTTGATAATGATTTCTTCTTTATATAAGCGTCCACCTCCCTCTTTTCAAAATTCAACCTAAGTGGTCTATTATAAGCTATTGGATCTGTTCACTGTTTTCATTGGGAAACATAACTGAAAAGTTTATTTTTCATTAAATAGAGAAACATGCTAAGATTTTTAAAAATTATTACTGATTTTAATAGGTATTAGAAGAAGGAATAGACCTATTAGATGGAAGTATTTCACAGTAAAAGTTTACCTCAGAACAGGAGCTGAGGAGTTCCCGTTGTGGCTCAGTGGTAATGAACTCGACTAGTATCCATGAGGATGCCGGTTCGATCCCTGGCCCAGTTCATTGGGTTAAGGATCCGGCATTGCTGTGAGCTGTGGTGTAGGTTGCAGTTGCGGTTCGGATCCCACGTTGCTGTGGCTGTGGCCTCGGCTGGCAGCGGCAGCTCCAATTCGACCTCTGGCCTGGGAACTTTCATATGTCATGGGTACAGCCCTAAAAAAAAAAAAAAGAGGAGCTGAAAACATACATAGAATAATGAGCTTATGTGCCATGGAGAAATAGTTAAAATAATAATATAATTATTATGATTTTTATTTTCTAGAATAAATCAATAATAAATACATTAAAATAAAGTATATTTAATATAATTAATATAAGTATAATGCATGTAATATAAAATATAGATATAAATAAAGTAAATAACATTTCATTATAATAACTTCAAATATAAATTTACACACAATAGCAGATATGAATACCAAATTCATATCTGAATATGAATCAAACTCTTATTCTCTGCTTTGTCATTAAACAATATCTTTAGGTGTTAAAATGGTATTTATTATCTACTTTAATCAACCAGTTTAAGATTATTTTTGTAAAGCATTCAGCACAAAATGACTATACTTCTGGCTAATATTTATTATATGACTGAAAATAGCTTCGCATGCCACATTTTAGCTATTTTCTATTGTTAGCACATATATTTGCTAACATTCTACTTGCCTGTACAGGTATACACAATAAAAAAGATAGCAAATTCATAATGGACAATCCTGGCAGGATCTGACGCTCCAGAAACATAGAAGAATGGATGTTGATCATTTCTTCTTGGCTCATGTTCTGATTATGGTGAAGAGTTGCAAGGTGGTGGTCTATAACCATCATATATATCATCAGCCCCATTACAGG
This sequence comes from Catagonus wagneri, assembly GCA_004024745.2. Classification (NCBI taxonomy): domain Eukaryota; kingdom Metazoa; phylum Chordata; class Mammalia; order Artiodactyla; family Tayassuidae; genus Catagonus; species Catagonus wagneri. Next base: position 3,634,871 of record PVHT020000026.1, read on the forward strand.
AATACAGAAAAATAGGCTCACAAGAAAGGCCCGTCGCCATCTTATATAGAAAAGAAAAATCATTTAAGTAAGTAGCTAATGCTTCAAGACTCCATGTACTACAGAGAAATACAATTTGTGACCATTTCCCCCCAGTATATGGATGATATTTAAAAAACTGACATTCTAACAAGATGTTAAATTTGTAATGAGGACTCAAAATCTGTTTCTCACTGACACTATAAGAGTACTTACTGTCTGATTTCTCGTTTATGGTCTAGGTGACTTGCTGACCGGTCCTTCTTGACCAAAGAAGCTTCAAAACCTAAACTCTAAGGAAATTCATGAAAAAACAATTATTTCACTGAATGCATAGACATTATGTACAGAAATTTAAGCTGTGGCATTGTCATTAAGAACAATTCTGGGGAGTTCCCGTCGTGGCGCAGTGGTTAACGAATCCGACTAGGAACCATGAGGTTGCGGGTTCGGTCCCTGGCCTTGCTCAGTTGGGTTAACGATCCGGCGTTGCCGTGAGCTGTGGTGTAGGTTGCAGACGCGGCTCGGATCCTGCGTTGCTGTGGCTGCGGCGTAGGCCAGTGGCTACAGCTCCGATAAGACCCCTAGCCTGGGAACCTCCACATGCCGCAGGTGCGGCCATAAAAATGACAAAAGGCAAAAAAAAAAAAAAAAAAAAAGAACAATTCTGGGAGTTCCTGCCATGGCTCAGTGGCAATGAACCAAACTAGTATCCATAAGGATGCAGGTTCGATCCCTGGCCTTACTCAATGGGTTAAGGATCTGGCATTGCCATGAGCTGTAGTACAGGTTGCAGATGTGGCTCGGATCCTGTGTTGCTGTGGTTGTGGCTTAGGCTGGTAGCTGTAGCTCTGATTTGACCCTTGATGATTTGACCCCTGGCCTGGGAACGTTCATATGCCACCCATGTGGCCCTAAAACCCTAAAAAGACAAAAAAAAAAAAAAAAACAATTCAACCCAATTCATGAGTGCAAGTCACTATGCGGAATACAAAGATGACTTGCTTCCTTCTCTTAAATACTTTTGTTTCTAATTTTTCAACAAGGAAATGAGAATTTCCTCAACTCTAATTAATGTCTATTCTACTGTTCTCAAACTATTGATTTAACTCAAGTACACTTGTCCTGAGTAGAGTTTCTCATTATATCAAGAAATAAACTAGAGCCTCCAATAAGTTATTTTGGAAAAAAGCAGAATCTATTACTTGGTTAGGCTGACAGAGTGTTTTATGCCCTAATAAAGTCAGAATTCAGCAGGAAAATCATAAATCTTATGCTTAGATAAGCATCTACTAGTATTGATATATATTAATCACTTTATTTATTATTTTTATTTTTTTGCCTTTTGTCATTTTATGGCCGCACCCGCGGCATGTGGAGGTTCCCAGGCTAGAGGTCTAATCAGAGCTGTAGCTGCCGGCCTTCGCTTTATTTTTAAGTTTCGCTTTGTCATCTATCCATCCATTCATCCATCCATCCTTCTCCTGAACAAGTACAAAAAAACTGAATAATAGGCCACAAAATCCAGCACTATACTAAATATATTATTCAAGGCTTTAGGTAAGTAGTCTTTACTATTGTTCTACCAGGAAAAGAACATTAAAAAAAATTTTCCTCAATAAAACAAAGTATTGAAAGAAACTTACCACCTAAGACTCAGATGAGCACAGAGAGTAGCGTACACTACATTTTGAACTGTTAGGGAAAATGCTGCCATCTTACTTTTGTTGGAAGTATACCACAGTGAAAAGAGCAAGCATGAGCAATGGATTCAGAAATATTAGGCTCAAATCCCAGCTGACACTTACTAGCTATGTGACTTGGAACAACTAATTTAACATTTTACAACCTGAGTCATTTCACCTCCAAAACGAAGATGATAGCACTGTGATGAGAATTAAATAAAGAGCTGAAGTTTTGCAATTTTGGTAACCGGCAAATAGAAGATACTCAATAATGCCAGCTTCGGAGTTCCCGTCGTGGCTCAGTGGTTAATGAATCCGACTAGGAACCATGAGGTTCCAAGTTCGATCCCTGGCATCACCCAGGGGGTTAAGATCTGGCATTGCCGTGAGCTGTGGTGTAGGTTGCAGACGTGGCTCGGATCCCGCTTTGCTGTGGCTGTGGCGTAGGCCGGTGGCTACAGCTCGGATTAGACCCCTAGCCTGGGAACCGCCATATGCCGCGAATGCAGCCCTAGATAATTACCGGCAAAAAACAAAATAAATAAATAAATAAAAAATAATGCTAGCTTCACAAAGATGTTAATGGTGTTATTATCTACATTGACAGGACCCTACCTGAAAGATTAGTATGCTTTTTAGATCATCAGAACACCAATGTTATACCATATTGAAATTTTTAAAGCACTCTCACATGTAATACCACTTAAGATTACAGGATGAATTTGTCACAAAGAAAAAGGTTAGGTCTTCTAAATTTCTTACTTTAACTTATAAAATATCATTTGCTTTGACCGAACAAGCAATACAACATCTAGCAGGATGCTTCACTTTCTTAATGATTAACATTAGTTCTACTTATAAAAAATTGTACTTTATTTACATTTTCTAAATAAGTATTTTTATATGATTTGTCATTCTATCTTAAGTCTGCTCGTGATTAATAGTGAAATTGTGACTTTGTCTAACTCTTCCTAACAAAGTCAAAAATAGCCAGATATGTTTACATTAAATTTTAAGATAGATGTTGTCTACAGAGTAAATAAAAGAATCACATTTTTTTATTATCTTTATCTGATACAAAACAGAAGCGATTCAAGGGAATACTTACTGGATAGGTAAGAACACAGAAATTCACTGTTTTAGCACTTACTTCAATTATATGAATAATATCTCTGGGACCAATAATTTCTGGATCATATTTAATATGTGCCTTGTTGGTTGCCAGGGCTACAGAGCAGTAGAAGATTCCTCTGTGTTTTGTGAGGGTAGACTCTATCTTATGTACACAAGAGGCACATGTCATTCCTCTCACCTGTGAAAGACAAAGGCTTTGTTATTGAGAAATATACTTTTTTTCTCCATTAAATGAGTTATTATTTTAAAATACAAAAACTCTTATAACACAGGAATAACATATAAGATTTTATCTAAACTATTAATATACTTTATACTTTAGATGTGATCATTGGATCACTGTTTTTATATCACAGTGAGCAAAGATATGATTCAAGCTATAACAGGTAAAATAGAAGAGGATCTCATTAAAAGTCTCCCTCTTCCCGTTACCGCTCAGTAGTAGAGGATTTGATACCTATCATTGTTTCTTGTATCCAATGCAGATAAATACTGTGTCTTATAACTTATATGTGGAATCTAAAAAATAAAACGAATGGTGCTCCCCTTGTGGCTCAGAGGAAAAGAATCCAACTAATATCCATGAGGATGCGGGCTTGATCCCTGGCCTCACTCAGTGGGTTAAGCATACAGCATTTGCCATGAGCTGTGGTACGGGTTGCAGACATGGCTCAGATCTTGCATTCCTGTGGCTCTGGTGTACCGGCAGCTGTAGCTCTGATTCGACCCCTAGTCCAGGAATTTCCATATGCCGAAGGTATGGCCCTAAAAAAATAAATAAATAAAATAAAATAAAACAAATGAATATAGTAAATAGAAACTGAGTCATAGAAAACAAACTAGTGATTACCAATGGGAAGAAGAAATGGAAGAGGCAAAACAGAGGTAGGGATTAAAAAGTACAAACTACCTGTCTAGAAATAACCCCAGACACCTATGATCAGTTAATTTCATAGAGGCAAGAAGAACGGAGGCAAGAATATAAAATGGGAAAAAGACAGTCTCTTCAGCAAGTGGTGCTGGGAAAACTAGACAGCTACATGTGAATGAATGAAACCCTCACACTGTGCACAAAAATAAACAATGGTTTAAAGACGTAAACATAAGATACCATAAAACTCATAGAAAAGAACATAGGAAAACATTCTCTGACATCAACCACACAAACGCTTTCTTAGGTCTGACTCCCAAGGCAATAGAAATAAAAACAAAAACCAATGGGACCTAATCAAACTTGTAAGCTTTTGCAGAGCAAAGGAAACCATAAAAAAACAAAAAGACAGGAGTTTCTGACATGGCTCAGTGGTTAACAAATCCAACTAGGAACCATGAGGTTGCAGGTTCAATCCCTGGCCTCGACCAATGGGTTAATGATCCGGCATTGCAGTGAGCTGTGGTGTAGGTCGAGGACACAGCTTGGATCCCGCATTGCTGTGGCTGTGGTGTTGGCTGGCGGCTACAGCTCCAATTAGACCCCTAGCCTGGGAACCTCCATATGCCGTGGGTGCAGCCCTAGAAAAGACGCTATAGGTGTGGCTGTAAAAAGAAAAAACGAACAAAACATAAAACTAATTAAAAAAGAAATTTGGAAATTAAACTAAAGCTTGCAGCAATGTAGAAGCATTTATACAAGAAAATTAGATGAATCCCAATAAAAAAGCAAGATATGTAGCATTATAATTTGACTTATTCCCATCCCCTCTCCTCTAGCTCTGTAGTAGCTATGAAGACCAACAAGCCATAATCATAGTGAAAAACAGCATCAGGGAAGCCACACGAGAGGATAGAAAAGGACTGGAATGCCTTCAAAGCCTCATTCCCAGAGAACTATCATTATTTGACCTATCTGATGGTTCTCTGTAATATTCCACTTGCAAAGATGTGTTTGTCCTAACTGGAGCTCAGCGAATACAAAAAGCCTTTTCCCCAGGAGAATTTGTCACAAACAACTGGAGGAAATTATTTAACCTCATGGCTGCCTGAGCCAATGGATAACGAGAGGGGCAAAGGATAGGCTAATAAAAAAGCATAAAAAGGAAAGCTAGGAAGTGAGATGTCAATAAGAGCTCCAACATATTATTAGGAATCTAGAAGCCCACGCATATGCAGTAGGATTTTACACACGTCCACGACTGTGTGCATGTTCAGAAAATAATTGAAAAGGCCAGAACCTCTCACCTCAGTCTGACCTTTAGGCTCTGTAGAAGCAGAAATTGAAGGCTAAGGCAAAAGTGACAACTGCATGGCTGAGTGTTCAGGCATGCCCTAACATTTACAGAGAGCTCTTTAGCAAAGACTGGGGGACCTATGGGTTCCAGATATTTAAGGAGATCACTGTCCAATCATTAGCTGACCACCGAGCTAACCAAGCAAGAGTTCCATGGCCACAGACAACAAATACAGACTTTACAAAATTAGTTCAGAAGTCAGTATACAAACAACAATGACAAACAGCAACAGAAAAACAAACCCCAAGGAGTTCCTGCTGAGGTGCACTGGGTTAAGAATCAGACTGCAGCAGCTCAGGTCACTGCAGAAGTGCAGATTTGATTCCCACCTTGTGCAGTGAGTTAAAGGATCCATCCGGCGTTGCCATGAGTTGTGGTGTAGGCTGCAGACCTGGCGCAGATCTGGCGTTGCTGTGGCTGTGGCGTAGGCCAGCAGCTGTAGCTCCAATTCAACCCCTAGCCTGGGAACTTGCATAAGCCACAGGTGCAGCCCTGAAAAGACAAAAAAAAAAAAAAAGAGAGAGAGATCCAGCATTGCCATAGCTGGCAAAAGTCACAACTGTGGCTCAATTAAATCTCTGGTCCAGGATCTTCCATATGCCATGGGTGTGGCCATAAAGTTAAAAAAAAAACAAACCTGAGTCAAGGAAAAGAATCCTATTTGCAGAGTTACCACATCACACTTTAAACACAAAACTGTCAGACATGCAATGAAACAAGAAAGTATGCTCCATACACAGGGGGAAAAAAAGTAATCGATAGAAATGTCACTAAGGAAGACCAAACATTAGATTTACTAGACAAAGATGTTAAATTGGCTGTTTTAAATATATGCAATGAACTAAAGGAAACCATGTCTAAAGAATTAAAAGAGGAGTTCCCATCGTGGCTCAGTGGTTAACGAATCCGACCAGGAACCATGAGGTTGTGGGTTCGATCCCTGGCCTTGCTCAGTGGGTTAAGGATCTGGCGTTGCCGTGAGCTGTGGTGTAGGCTGCAGATGCAGCTTGGATCCCGCGTTGCTGTGGCTGTGGCAGAGGCCAAGAGCTACAGCTCCGATGCAACGCCTTGCCTGGGAACTTCCATATGCCATAGGTGTGGCCCTAAAAAGCAAATTAATTAATTAAGTAAATAAAATTATTTCTACAATGGACTGATGTATGATAAAACAAATATAGTAAAATGTTAATTGTAGAATCTAGGTAGTGTATATAAGAATGTTCCACTGGGAGTTCCATTGGGCTCAGTGGTAACGAACCCAACTAGTATCCATGAAGATGTGGGTGCAATCCCTGGCCTTGCTCAGTGGGTTAAGAATTCGGTCTTGCTATGAGTTGCAGTATAGGTTGCAGACTTGGCTTGGATCTGGTGTTGCTATGGCTGTGGCTGTGGCCAGCAGCTACAGCTCTGATTCTACCCCTAGCCTGGGACTTCCAGGTAGCACAGGTGCAGCCCTAAAAAGGAAAAAAAGAAAAAAGGAATGTTCAAATACAATTTTTCTTTGGTTTTTCTGATACATGAAACTTTTATAATAAAATACTGAAAAAAGCTCCAAATATTTCTTCTGGTAGCTTCATGGTTTCATTTTTTATATTCAAATTTTTTGAGCTGAAATTTATTTTGATACAGGATTAAATTTTTTTTTTTTTGGTCATTTTATGGCTGCACCCACGACATATGGAGGTTCCCAGGCTAGAGGTCTAATCCGAGCTGTAGCTGCCGGCCTATGCCAGAGCCACAGCAACGTGGGATCTGAGCTGCAGCTGCGACCTATACCACAGCTCACGGCAACGCTGGATCCTTAACCCACTGAGCAAGGCCAGGGATTGAACCCGCAATCTCATGGTTCCTAGTCGGATTCGTTTCCTCTGAGCCACGACGGGAACTCCTAAATTTTTTGTTTTAATTATTTAAGTTATATAAATAAAACTTGATTTGCTGGATTGGAGAAAATAACCATTTTATTTATTTCATTTATTTTTGAAAACGATCATTTTAAATCAATATGCCTTACATCTGGTTTTATGACTTTATAAAATTTAACTCTTTAATGCACCTAGAATTTATTCTTTTACATGTTACATGCTACTAGGTAGGAATCATAATATATATATATATTTTTTTAGGACCGCACCTGCAGCATATGGAAGTTCCCAAGCTAGGGGTCAAACCGGAGCTGTAGCTATCAGCCTACAGCACAGCCACAGCAACACAGGATCCAAGCCACATCTGCAACCTACGCCACAGTTCACAGCAACACCAGATCCTTAATCTACTGAGCAAGGCCAGGTATCAAACCTGCATCCTCATGGATACTAGTCAGATTCATTTCCACTGAGCCATGACAGGAACTTCACATACTATATTTTAAAAGTTGATTTTTATTTATTCATTCAAACTGAATTCTTGTTTTTCAATTCTTAATAGAAATATGATGATCTTCAAAATTCCATGCTTGAAGGCCACCATTATCATATCTTATTCTTCCAATTTTCAAGTTCCTTAATTTTCATTTTATGTCTTATTTTCCAAACATTTAATTATATCTGGAATTCTATTCTGAATTCTCACCAAGTTTTTCCTGCAGGGAGTTCCTGTTGTGGCGCAGCAGAAACAAATCCGACTGGTATCCATGAGGACAGGTTTGATCCCTGGCCTGGCTCAGTGGGTTAAAGGATCCATTGTTTCCATGAGCTGTGGTGTAGATCACAGACGCAGCTCGGATCTGGCAATTCAATCCCTAGCCTGGGAACTTCTGTATGCCGCAGGTGCAGCCCTAAAAAGCAAATTGAAAAAAAAAAGTTTTTCCCTGGAAATTTCATTAATCGCACAAAAATTCTTACTTACAACAAGTTCCAAAACACCATCTCCTTCATCAGTATTTTCCATCAGAGTGGCCCCAAATCCAAGCTCTCGGATTAACTCGGCTATCATCGGGGGTTGTATAACAGCAGGGTTATATCTTACTTCTGCCTTGCCAGCCATCAGAGCGACAAGTACAGAATATATTCCTAGGAACATTGATAAGAAAAACAATTCAGATAACATTCCTCAAAAAGAGTAATCTTATAATAGTTTTTTATTTAACTGTGAAAGGATTAATTGAATCTGGAGAAATTTATTTAATTTTTATACAGTCTTGAACCAAACCCAAATAAAACTAAATGAAAAAGGCTTCACTTTAAAAAACATTATGAAAATTTTCTAATACACATACACAAATAAGAGAACAATGAAATAATCTTTTTAAATCTAATTCTTATTTTATACTGGAATATAGTTGATTTATAATGTGTTAGTTTCAGGTGTACAGCAAAGTGATTCAGTTACATATATACTGATATATATATATATATATATATATCTACCTGATGTACTAACTCTCAGCTTTAACAATTATCAGTAATACTAGTTTGATCTTGTTTCATCTATATTCTTACCCACTCACTCCCTGCACTCTACCCTGATTATTTTGAACCAAATCCCAGATACCATATCCTTTCATGTGTAAATATTTATTAAATACATCTCTAAAAGATAAAGATTCTTTTCTTTTAAAAAATAACCATAATACCATTATCAAATTCCTCAAATATCCAGGTAGTATTCAGATTTCCACAACTGTCTTACAACAGTTTAACACTGTTTGAAATGGGATCCAAATAAGGCCCATGAATTACAATCAGCTGAGGCATTATTATGTAAATATAAAGTATTTTTAGAAACTTACAAGATAGAGTTCCTGTTGTGGCTCAGCGGAAATGAATCCGACTAGGAACCATGAGGTTGCGGGTTCGATCCCTGGCCTTGCTCAGTGGGTTAAGGTTGCGGTGCTGCCGTGAGCTGTGGTGTAGGTCGCATACGCGACTCGAATCCCACATTGCTGTGGCCGTGGTGTAGGCCAGCAGCTACAGCTCCAGTTAGACTCCTAGCCTGGGAACCTCCACATGTCACGAGTGCGGCCCTAAAACTACAAAAAGACAAAAAAAAAGAAAAAAAAAGAAACTTAGAGTCCTAGAGAAAGGAACTGATGTACTTAGGAAATCATTGCAGTTGTAGCAGAGAACCCAAGAATGTATCAACATACACGTTATAATACTATCAAATAAGAGTCATTTCTTTCTCAAGTTTTACTGACACAGTAATCTAAAATGCTCTTGCTCCTAGGGGAGAAATGTGACAAACAACTTAACAAAGGAGTTCATTTTATGGCAGTCATGCTGTTCTCTGGTGTAAGCATTTTGTTAACAACCATCTACTTCTCTGGACCAGCTACTGCTGTCATTGCCAGGAAGAAAATTAATTCTGCACAGCAAAAATGGCAGTTCTTTCTAGGAATCTGTGGCACTTGGTGGCTACCTACAGGGAATTGGGATCCAGGATCCATAGGTCAGCTCTGGGGTTCGATAAAAAGAAAAAATAAGCAGACATTAATTTAATAATAGTTTTTGAAAAGAAAAAAGTACCTAATATAGTCTAAGTTTTTTATATAGAGTGGTTATACTCTGGGCTTTGTGGGTACCAAATAATCCGGATGATTGGGAGTTCCCGTCGTTGCTCAGTGGTTAATGAATCCGACTAGGAACCATGAGGTTGTAGGTTTGATCCCTGGCATCGCTCAGTGGGTTAAAGATCCAGCGTTGCCGTGAGCTGTGGTATAGGTCACAGACGCAGCTCAGATCCCGCGTTGCTGTGGCTGTGGCATCGGCCAGCGGCTACAGCTCTGATTAGACCCCTAGCCTGGAAACCTCCATATGCTGCGGGTGGGGCCCTGAAAAGACCAAAAAAAGACAACAACAACAATAATAATAATAATAATAATAATAATAATTAATATGATTGGATCATGGGAAAGTGTCAGTAATAAGAGAAGGGTATAGAGCAAATAGGAAAAATGTTTTGACTTCAGTTGAATGTAATCTATAGCCAAAGAGAAACAGAAAATCTGGTTTGCCATGGGGAGGGGGGAATTGGGAGGGCTGGAATAACATACACAAACTACCATATAAAACAGATGATTATGAAAACCTACTGTAGAGCACAGGAAAATCTACTCTATAGTTTGTAATAACCTGTATGGGGAAAAAAATGGATATATTTATATGCATGACTGATTCACTTTGCTGTCCACATGAAACTAATACAACATTGTAAGTCAACTATACTCCAATAAAATTAAATTTAAAAAAAGAAACAGGGAGTTCCCATGGTGGCTCAGTGGGTTACAAACCTTACTAGTGTCCATGAGGATGCAGATTCAATCCCTGACCTTGCTCAGTGGGTTAAGGATCCAGCGTTGCCATAAGCTGTGGTGTAGGCTGCAGACATAGCTCAGATTCCGTGTGCTGTGGCTGTGGTGTAGACTGGCAGCTGCAGCTCCGATTCGACCCCTAGCCTGGGAACTTGCCTATGCCACAGGTGTAGCCCCCCACCAAAAAAAAAGAAACAAAAAAGGGGGAAAAATTTCGTTTCTCAAGTTTCAAAAATGTTTCATACTTACATAAATTACAGATAATTTTTTAAATTTTAACTTCAAACCATGATCAGAACTGTTTCTATTCATTTTTATTTTATTTTATTTTATTTGCTTTTTAGGGCCGCATCCACGGCATATGGAGGTTCCCAGGCTAGGGGTCAAATTGGAGCTGTAGCTGCCGGCCTTCATCACAGCCACAGCAATGCCAGATCCAAGCCGCGTCTGCAACCTACACCACAGCTCACGGCAACGCCGGATCCTTAACCCACTGAGCAAGGCCAGGGATCAAACCCGCAACCTCATGGTTCCTAGTCGGATTCGTTAACCGCTGCACCACGATGGTAACTCCCTATTCATTTTTAGAAATATAATGCAGACAAAACTAGTGACTCCAACCAGGCCAATGGTATTCCTAATGAGGTTAAGAGGTGGTAAAGGGGTAGTAAAAAATAATTGGAAGAATCAGCTTAATGGATTAAAAAACAGATTTGTAATAGATGTTGCTTGTCTTATGAGAAAGGCTATTTCTGAAATGCCCAAAAATAGTTGGTTCTAAAATTAAACAGTCCCCTTGAAAACTTATTTTTGCTTTAATTTTCTTGCAACCTCCCTCCTGTCCCTTTTTAATCACTCAGGTAAAGTGTAATATAAGCTTTAGCCTTAACTGCATTCTACTTAGATATAACAGAGGCTGAAATGAAGGATGCAGCAATGACAGAATGTAGACAAGATGATACTGAACTGAAGATAGCTCTAGTATATACCATACATTTTATTAAAATAATGTTCTGGTCTTTATGTATAAGATGACTGTCCTGGTCACAGGCCTGAGTGGTTATCTACATACTTTGAACTGATTCCCCAATAGTGAGGGTAAGATTATGCTAATAGTATTCATTCGTCCCTTGTGACTGACAGCATGTCTCATTAAGATAACTGGGGCTAGGGCTACCTGAACACCAAATCTATGACTTCAGGCTCATTAAACATAATCACCTATCTCTATGGTTAACAAATCAACTGTGCCATACTGCAAAGTCCATTAATATGAGTGCCAAATTATAAGCTAAAATATCTGTGTATGACTGAATAAAAAAATATACTGTAGGAGTTCCTCTGTGGCACAGCAGGGTAAGGATCTGGTAACATCACAGCAGTGGCTCAGGTTATTGCTGTGGCAAAAGTTCAGTCCCTGGCCTGGGAACTTCTACATGCCGTAGGTGTAGCCGGGAAAAAGTGTGTATATATATATATATATATATATATATATATATATATATATATATATATACACACACATATATACAGACATATATTAGATTTCCTAACGTAAAATGAGAAGTGTTAACTTTTGAACATTTTTACTACAGGCAAAGATCAGTGATCGAACTGTTGGAAGAGAATAATTTTAAACAAACTTGGTTTTGGTCCAGTGCTTAGTCTGTGTTTGGAAATATTGTAACTTACAGATTTCAGCTATTAACTTTAAGCATATCTTTATCAGAGAATTTATGTTTCTTAAAATCCATTGCAGCCAAGGTCCATAAATAATCTTATATACTTCCTCCTGCTATTTGACTACAAATTTCATTGATATTAAACTGTGACCATGAGGTAAACAAGACAGGAACTACATCTAAGAGAACAAAACAATAACAAAAACTACTGTCAGGAAGTGAAGGTTTTCCTGCACATCACTGATAGTTCTTTACAAGGCCTTGGCAAGAACCATAAACATGGTTATAAAACACGTAAGAGGGCAAAAAGGAGAGAGTCCTCAAATCAGTACATAAAATAACAGGCTTTAAGAGTGTCTTACCTTCTTCTCGTCTTAAATTCCGTTCAATGTTTGCTACACAGGAAGCACAAGTCATTCCAGTGACCTGTATGTAACACTTAGATGAAGTCTTTGTCTCCTCCTTATCATGAACTGGTGTCATCATTTTGGTATGAAATTCATTAGCTGAGGTCAAAAGTGGCATTTCCGATGGGGAGTGAGCTATTACTACCAATGGTTCATTTGTATCTGGTGGAAAGGGAAAGATTCTTTTCATTTGAGGTATTCTCCAACTTTATCCTTGTCATTTATCACAATCTACACTACCAGGCACTGTCAATCCATTCATTTAAAACCAGCATGGACCTAGAGCTCTGAACAATCTTATCTTTACACTTTCCATGAAGTGACTTCCAAGTTCAATACTGCCCATTCCAGTTATTGGGAAAATCTGAATTAACTGAGTAAACAAAACTTTACATCAAGATCTTCCAGCCATTATCTCCACCCCAAACCCCAGGTAGTTTATTAATAGATAAAAATTCATTATAAAAATAAGAGCTGGAGTTCCCGTCATGGTTCAGTGGTTAACGAATCCGACTAGTAACCATGAGGTTGCGGGTTCGATCCCTGGCCTTGCTCAGTGGGTTAAGGATCCGGTGTTGCCGTGAGCTGTGGTGTAGGTTGCAGACGCGGCTTGGATCCCACGTTGCTATGGCTGTGGCGAAGGCCAGAGCTACAGCTCCTGTTAGACCCCTAGCCTGGGAACCTCCATATGCTGCGAGTGTGGCTCTAGATAAGGCAAAAAGACAAAAATAAATAAATAAATAAGAGCTATCATTAAGTTAGCAACCCGGCATTAAAGCAATTTGTGATATACTAAGTGAAACAAATTTACAAAACAGCACTGCAGTGTAATATCATTTTAAAAATTGTTAGAGTGTATATATGACAACGTGTATAAGAAAGCCAGGAAGTGTACATACCAAACAATTTTTTTTTCCTTTTTAGGGCCGCAACCACAGCATATGCAAGCTCCAAGGCTAGGGGTCTAATCGGAGCTACAGCTGCAGGCCTGCACCACAGCCACAGCAACGCAGGATCTGAGCCACATATGAAACCTACACCACAGCTCACGACAATGCCAGATCCTTAACCCACTGAGTGAGGCCAGGGATTGAACCCGCAACCTCATGGTTACTAGTCGGATTTGTTTCCACTGTGCCACAACAGGAACTCCCATACCAAATGACTAATGGTGGCTACATTGGGGAATGGGCTTAAGGCAGGAAAAGAATAACAGACAGATGAACAAATTTCCTCTACAGACATTTCTGTATGTTTAATTTTTAACAATGCTATAGGGTATTTTTAAAATTAAAATGTCTTTGTGGACAATGGAAAATAAGGCAAGGAGTAACACAGCAGTAATCTTCACTTTTTGCAAAGGAATATTCAGAGAATCTCTCTGTAGAATGTTCAGGGACTGTGAAACAGTGGAAAGCTTCTGCAGTCTCAGAAAATACACTATTTTAGTGTATCCACTGCAGTATCAATTCATCTCCCGATAAATTGCTGAAACTAATACTAGTCATTTTTATGGCTATGATGGAAGTTTCACTTCCAATAATTCCAATTTAAATTTTTCTTCTGGCTTCATAATTACTTTCTTCTGCATTTATGGATTTTATTTCCTTTGTTCAGATGTTTGGTACTGGAGACTCATTAATATTTTACTATTCTGTATGAATTTTCTAATAGGGAATTATGTATCTCTTTTTTTGATTAAAATACAATACTTTAATACTTTTTTGTGGAAATAATTTCAAAGGTACAAAAAAGTGGCAAGAATAGTACAAAGAACTCCCATATAGCCTCCACCCCATTCTTTAATCCCAAAATCCCTAATGTGATATTAACATTTTACTACATTTGCCTTGCCATTTGCTCTTTCCATATGTATTTTTTAATCCTTAGTGAGACTCTTTTTTAAAATTGAAGTATAGCTGATTTATAATGTTCTGCTAGTTTCAGATTAGTTATGGTAAAATCACTAGTACAGCAAAATTATTTAGTTACACATATATATTCTTTTTCATATTCTTTTCCATTATAGGTTATTACAAGATATTGAATATTCCTGTGCTATACAGTAGGTCTTTGTTGTTTATTTTATATGTAGTAGTGTGTATCTGTTCATCTCCAACTCCTAATTAATCCCCTCCACTTTTCCCTTTGGTAACTATAAGTTTGTTTTCTCTGTCTGTGAGTATATTTTGTTTTGTAAATAAGTTCATTTGTATCACTTCTTTTTTAGATTCTACATACAAGTAATAACATATGATATTTGTCTTTTTCTGATTCAGATAATCTCTATGTCCACCCATGTTGCTACAAATGGTTTTATTTCATTCTTAATATGGCTGAGTAATATATTCCATCTCTGTGTGTGGTCTCTGTGCATGTGTGCATGTGTGTCCCTTTTTTCTGGCCATGTCCATGGCATGTGGAAGTTCCCAGGCTAGGGACTGGACCTATGCCACAGTAGCAACCTAAGCCACGGCAGCGACAACACCAAATCCCTAATTTACTGAGCCACCAGGGGACTCCTGTATAACATTTTTAAAGTACAAGAATCTTGGTCTTGGAGTTCTGTCATGACGCAATGGGTTAAGGATCAAGTGTTTGTCACAGCTGTGGCTCTGGTTGCTGCTGTGGCGAGGGTTCAATCCTTGGCCTGGGAAATTCCACATACCATGATCATGGCCAAAAAAAAAAAGGGGGGGGGGAATCTTGGTCTTCTGAAAGTGAGACTTTTAGGTGGGAATAGAAAATGGTGTAGCCATTTCGGAAAACAGTTTGGTAGTTACTGAAAATGTTTAAAATATTCACCGTAGGACCTAGAAATTACACTTCCAGGTATATACCTAGGAGAACTAAAAACAAAACTTGTAACAAATGTTCATCTCACCCATTATTCATAATAGCCAAGGAGTGGAAACAACTCAAATTTCCATCAACTGATGAATGGAGAAACAAAATGAGATATACACATACAATGGACTACTATTTAGAAATAAAAAGGAATAAGTGCTGATACACGTCACAAACATGGATGAACATTTATTACCTTGAAAACATTATGCTAAGTGAAAGAAGTTAGATACAAAAGAACAAATATTCTGGCTCTACTTAGAGTTGCCATTCATAAAGGCAGAAAATAGAATAGTAGATAAAAGGGGCTGGGAGATGGGGGGGTGGTGACTGCTAACCAGTATGGAGTTTCTTTGGGTGGCGGGAAGGTGTGACAAAAATGTTCTAAAATTACATAGTGATGATGGCTGCAAAACTCTGTGAATACATACATCCAGATTGTATACTTTAAAAGGGAGAATTTTATGGTCTGTGAACTACATCTTGATTTTAAGAAGTGAGATTTCTATAATTTCTACCATTTGCCATGAAAATGAAAATTAAGAATGTTTATATCGCTGTCTTTTTCCACTGACATTTATCTATCATAATAATTTGAGCATGTGTTTTTTTATGCTTATAAGTTTTAGTGAGCGTGAAAAGAGAATATTGCTATTTGATATCCTTCATTCTGATCAGAATAGCAAAGGTTAATGACATTGTTAGAAATTTATTATTCAACTTTTCAATTGTTATTTTCAGCAAGAAATTTCATTTAGGGAATTTCCAGTTTAACTTAAGGCTAGATTCAATTCTAGTTCAAAACAAGTTCACACGGGCAAATTCCACTGGATATACGTTTTCGGATTCAGTTCAAAGTAAGAGCTGCTTGGAGTTCCCTTCGTGGCTCAGTGGCTAACGAATCCGACTAAGAACCATGAGGTTGCAGGTTCGATCCCTGGCCTTGCTCAGTGGGTTAAGGATCCGGCGTTGCCGTGAGCTGTGGTGTAGGTTGCAGACGCGGCTCAGATCCCGCGCTGCTATGGCTGTGGCGAAGGCCGGAGCTACAGCTCCTGTTAGACCCCTAGCCTGGGAACCTCCATATGCCGCGGGTGCGGCCCTAGATAAGGCAAAAAGACAAAAAAAAAAAATTAAAAAATAAAACAAAAACAAAGTAAGAGCTGCCAAGAAACAGGAAGACTTTGGGACAGTTCCAGAGTCAGGTTATTGAATGCCTAAATTAGAAACTAAGGTTAAAATTCTATTATTTATTTCTACTTTTTTCTTTTTAAAATAACATTTGCTTCTCCCATTTTATGTATACATAAATACATACAAACATACATACATATATCCTTGTCACAAAAAAAAACTTAAAATCCATAGGAAAGCACAATAAAAACAAATTATCACCTTTGTTCTGCCACTCACAAATAACTACTATTTGGAGTTCCCATTGTGGCTTAGTGGTAACAAACCTGACTAGTATCCATGAAGATGTGGATTTGATCCCTGGCCCCGCTCAGTGGGTTAAGAATCCGGCAGTGCCATGAGCTGTGGTGTAAGTCACAGACACAGCTCAGATACAGCTGTGGCACAGGCCAGCAGCTGCAGCTCTGATTCAACCCCTAGCCTGGGAACTTTCATATGCCATATATGCGGCCCTAAAAAGAAAAAAAAAAACTGCTGTTAAAATTTAGTTCACATACTGCCAGAAATCTTATTCATTCATATACATAAATATCATATACACAGTATAAATCCTTATACATGTGTTTAATTAATATTGATCATACTGCGTATGTAGCTTTTTAGCTTCATTTTTTTCGTTTAACAAAATACTCAATTTCCTGTGGCATTAAGTATCTTTAATACCATAATTTTTTAAGACTTCAAAGCATTTCATCATGCTTTATTTAATGTTTCTAGTTTTTTAATATTGTAAATAATTATGCAAACATTTTTACGCATCTTTGTATATACTGCTGACAACTTCCATATGTCTTATTTTCAAAAAGTTGAATTGCAGGGCCTAATACTCATTTTTCATTAACAAAAGCCAAAAGAATTAGCATAGTATAGATAAAAGAATATTAGAGAAGTCAAAGAAAAAATGACAGTTACCTGACAAGGAAGCATCAAATCCCAGGTCTTCTATTGCTTCTTTCAAGGTTTCTGGAGAGGTTAGTAAAGGATCATACTCAACAGTCCCTTTGCCATTTGCAAGGGATATCCGTATAGATTTTACACCAGGCTTTTTTGATATGACGCCCTCAATAGACTGCACACAAGAGTTGCAAGTCATGCCATCAATGTTTATTACCACTTCTTGAGTCAGAGGCTGACTAACTATGTTCAAAGGACTCTTTTGAAGAGATGAGCTGGAGGGAGAGTTTGAGGTACTCTCAATTTCACTTGTACTAGTAACTCTATATTGCCCTGGTGATATGTCCTCTATTGCTTTTCTCAGAGTTTCTGGAGTGACTAAACTTGCATTGTACTTTACTATGGCAGATCTATTCTCTAAAGAAACTACTATGCTGCTTACATATTGGAGTGTAGATAAAGCGCTTTCAATATTTGACACACATGATTTACAATGCATGCCATCAATGTTGAAAATGACTGTTGAATTATTGGTATATGATGGACTCCTCTGATGTGATCCTTCTGAGGATTTGACTGGTGTGTTCTTTAGACGTTCTATATCAATAGCTCCCAATTTGAGGTACTTAGGCTGTTTTTTGATGAATGCTGGAAAACCCACGGCTTCAATCTGCTTTTTTATTTCCTCTACTGTGATAAGATGAGGTTGATAAATGATAGTAGCTTCTTGGTTGTCCAGGGAAACTAGACAAAAAGAAAAATAATTATTTAATTCAGTTATCCCTGGACCACTTCAGGAAACATTCTGTAGACCAAATCAATACCACACATAGTTGTTTTTCTCTCATTATTGTAATTATCCTTTCTTAAAATAATTCTGTTCTTTTCAGAAAATGTTATTGACATAGACTGGGGAAAAAAAAGATGTGACCACTACATCTATGATCTCTAATTAAGTTTCTGCATGCCTGAAGAGAAACATATCTTAGAGGTAAAGAGGACTCCAGACATGTTGTGTTAAGAACCCTAAACTCAAAAAAATCAAATAAATAAAAGGAAAAATGGAGTTCCTGGTGTGGCACAGTGGAAACAAATCTGACTAGTATCCATGAGGATGCAGGTTCCATCACTGGCTTGTTCAGTGGATCAGTGATCCAGTGTTACTGTGAATTATGGTGTAGCTAGCAGACATGGCTAGGATCTGGCGTTGCTGTGGCTGTGGCTAGGCCTGCAGCTGTAGCTCTGATTGGACCCCTAGCCTAGGAACTTCCATATGCCGTGGTGTGGCCCTAAAAAGCAAAAAATAAATGAAAAATAAAATTTAAAAATATAAAAAAATACAATTACAAAAAAAAACCCTGGCTGCCTTTTCTGCTAGTTCCAGATTCATGTAATTTTTAATTATAATCAGTAACTTTACTGACATTAATCCTGGGAATACACTGTACCTCAGACTTCAATGAAGCAATAACATTCTAGTCCCACGGAATCAAAACCCATGCTTAAGAAAAATGCAAAAGTTAAAATGTCAAGCCAGAAAACTAGTCCTTACAAAACAATTAAACAAATAACTACCTTTAATTCGTTGAACACCTTGCAGTTTTCCAATTTTTCCTTCAATGGTGCTAGTACACGAGTGGCAGGTCATCCCTTCCACCTTCATCTTCAGCATGACTTCACCTGCTTGAGCCATATTGTAATCTTCACAAGTTCCTGACTTTTTCTCCAGAGTTCCAGTATCTAAACTGAGATCCGGAACCAGTTCTATTATCTGATCGGCATTCACTACAGAAGGGATTATTGTCACCACTGCAGTTCTCTGCTGAGGGGAAATTTTAATGTCTGTCACACCCTTGGTCTTGAGCAACGTGCTTTGGATATGGTCCCATGGTGGAACCAGTGAAGCAGCAACAGTCAGAAACACAGTCTCAGTTAAAACAGGGAGAGGCTTAGGATTGTGGAGAACAGCATCAAAGCCCATGTCATCAATAGCTTCCTGCAGGGTCTGTGGAGTATGTAGTTTAGGGTCATAAATAATAGCTGCATTTTTTTCTTCCAGTGAAACCTTGTGGAGGGAAATTTCAGAAGTCAGTTTAATTAAACTACGTAACTTGGAACTTAAAAGTAGCAATCATCACACCACCTTCAAGAATGAAACAAATAACTCAATCAAAAAAGCTTCTTTATTGGTTTTCACCTTTATTATTCTCTTTGGAAAGAAACACAAAATGTGTACCTACAGGAACGGTAAAGCTCTGTGTAGGTGTACGTGATTCAGGTACTGATCAGGCGATTGAAACATGCATTGACAAATGCACCCTAGAATTTCATAACAGAGAACAAACTACTCTTTCCTACTGTCTCCTTCCACAAATTATTCTAATATTTCACACTCTACCAATTCAAAAAGTAATAGAGGAAACAGGATCAGCTACAGAAAAGAAAAGGTGACATGAAGTTTAAACTTTTTTTTTTTTTGGCCTAAAAATTTTTAGGGCTGCAGTCATGGCATATGGAGGTTCCCAGGCTAAGCATCCAATCAGAGCTACAGATGCCGGCCTACACCAGACTTAGCAACACAGGATCCAAGCCGCATCTGCAGCCTACACCACAACTCGCAGCAACACCGAATCCTTAACCCACTGAGCAAGGCCAGGGATTGAACCCGCAACCTCATGGTTCCTAGTCGGATTCTCTCAGCTGTGCCACGATGGGAATTCCTGAAGTTTAAACTTTAAAATGTTAATGATGGAATAGCAAGGAGCTCCAACTGTAATGCACGGGGAACTATATCTAATTACATGTGACAAATCCATATATGTACATGTAATCGGGTCACCACATGGTGCAGTTGGAAAATCTGACAGAAATCTGTAAACCAGCTATAATGCAAAAATTAAAAATAAAATAAAATAAACTTTAAAATGTTCAATTAAGATAATTTTGTTGGCAAGAAAAGGTATAAACATGCCAGTTTATGAATGAAGGCAGTATTCATAAGGATTTTGTAGCAAATATTCCTATATCCTTATAAGTTACTAAAGTTACTACAGTCTAGTATATTACTTTTGTTCAAAATAAGAACATCTTTGTTTTGCCTGATTTGATTATAAAACCAATGATTTTTTTTCTTGGCTTTTTAGGACCACACCCATGGCATATAGGAGTTCCCAGGCTAAGAGTCAAATCAGAGCTACAGTTGCTGGTCTATGCCACAGCCATAGCAACGCCAGATCTGAGCTGTGTCTGTGACCTACACTGCAGCTTGCAGTAATGCCAGATCCTTAACCCACTGAGCAGGGCCAGAGCTCAAACCTGTATCCTCATGACTAGTCAGGTTAGTTTCTAGTGAACCACAACAGAAACTCCCAATGATTGTATTCTTAAAGCTTAGGAACTGTATATAATTTAACTATAACCAGGACATCTTACACCCTACCTGTTTGGCTAACATGTTACCTGGATTTATGATGAAGTCACTCACACAAACACACACACACACACAACTGAGCTGGGAGTCAGAAGATTTGAGTTCCAGTGTCCATTCTCCACTTATCAGTCAACCACACTCTGAATGTTCTACTATCTGAAAAATGGAGAAATACACCCTATTATCTTCCAAGGTTGTTATAAGGATCATATGAGTAAATAGAAAAGTAGTTCTTTGCAACAGTGAATCATATAAAAGTAAACATTTAACAACTAATATTTATCAAGCACTTATATGTGCCAGGAACTGGGATTCTCAGGATACAAAACTAATCATGACACAGTCACAGGGAAGAATACTACAAAAGAGGATAGAGAAAATGAATACCATTATACACTGGGAATGTGTGTCCAAAAAGGCTTCTTAGGGGGAGGTAATACTTGAATGCTAAAGGAAAAACAGAAATAAGCAAGGATATATGAAGCAGGGAATTCCTGACAATGGAAAACATAGAAGTAGAGAAAGATGATGCACTGGAGAATTAGTCACCTGCTTTATCACAGGGCCTCTTTATGTCAATAACGGTCAGTAATTTATCCTAGAGGTAATAGAGAACCGTGGAAGCTAAGCAGGGAAAGACACAATTATGTTTGCATTTAGCAAAGAATCATTTTGGGGCACTAAGAAGTGAGTGGGTTATGGGACTGTGCTGTCCTGGCTGAGGAGGTAGCTAAATGAATCAATACATGTGTTAAAATTCACCCAAACTTAAAAACAAACAAATACCTCATAGAACTGTACAGCAAAATAAGTCAATTTTATTGTACAAATTTTAAAAACAAAAAATGAAAAGATTAAAAATTCAGTTCCTCGGAGTTTCCATTGTGGCTCAGCAGGTTTTCAAACCCAACTAGTATCCATGAGAATGTGGGTTTGATCCCTGGCCTCGCTCAGTGAGTTAAGGATCAGGTGTTGCCATGAGCTGTGGCATAGGTCAGCAGCTGCTGCTGCAATTCTAACCCTAGCCTGGGAACTTCCATATTGCACAGGTGCAGCCCTGAAAAGAAAAAAAAAAATCAGTTCCTCAGTTGTATTAGCCACATTTCAAGTGTTTGATGGCCAATATGGCTGCCACATGGGACAGAGTAGATACACAACGTTTCCATCATTACAGAATGTTCCATTGTACAGTACTGCTCTATGTACTACTAAACTTTTTCTGAACAAGTGGCAAACTTTTTTAAAAGGTGAAGAGAAAATTTTTCCCTTTAGGTTTAAATACACCACATCTGGTACCTCTTAAGACCTGGTTTTGAGCTAATTTCCCTCCCTTCCATAAAAATTTTCAAATTACCAATATATCCAATGAGGAACTATTCTTAAAATTGATTTTGGGGTGTTCCCGTTGTGGCACATAAGAAATGAACCCGACTAGTATCCATGAGGATGTGGGTTCGATATCTGGCCTCGCTCAGTGGGTTAAGGATCCGGTTTTATCACGGACAGTGGGGTAAATCGCAGATGTGGCTTAGATTCCGCATTGTGGTTGTTGTGGTGTAGGGTGGCAGTTGTAGCTCTGATTCAACCCCCTAGCCTGGGAACGTCCATGTGCCGCATATACAACACTAAAAAGCAAAAACAACAACAAAAAAACTGATTTTTAAGGTTAAAAATCACTTTGTCACTAGATGGTTTGCTACACTTTCTACTGCTTTAGCCTGTCTTCTGTTTATAAAGTTTATAAAAGACATGAGGAAATAAGGAAACTATGTATGTAAACTACTATACAAAAAAGTATTATCCTATGTTTTCATGTTGCAGACCAGAAAATACTTCCTTATTTAGTAACTTCTATTTGTGTGTTTTAAAGCTGAGCCAACCACACCTAACACAAAAATGCTTCCCTTTGGAATAACAGGACTCAACTTTTCCTCTGAATGTTAGAGACCAAAGAGACTTTTCAAGCCTAAGGTCGCAAAAGAAAAACACATAGCACCTTTGTTTCTTTTAAGAGATTCACTTAGTGATTATCGCAGTACTGTTCTGGATGCCAAATCCTTGGGCCAGAAGTTAAAATAGCATTTATTTATTTAACAAATATTTACTGAGTACCTATTATGTGCCTGGCACTGTGCTAGCTGCTAGGGATACAACAGTTAGCAAAAACAGGCACAGACTCCATAGAGCCAGAAATTGCTGGTAGCAGTCTGATTCTGGGTCTGTGTTACTCTTCTTTCACATGATCCCCATCAGTGTAAACCACCTTCACCTATTCCCCACGTAGCTCTAAAGTTTCAAAAGCTTGCTTTTTCTTCTCAGAATCTTTCATTAGGAATCAATGTTGTTGTTTCCAGAGGAATTATTTTTCTATTATATCATGACTGCCTCTAATAAGCATCTAATAGTCTACCGAGCTATGAATGAGACTACTATAAAGGACTCAAGACGGAGGCCTTATTCACTATATTTAGATGAAAGTAGGAGAGGAAGAGAAGAAAAAAAAAAATCAGGAGTTCCCATTATGGCGCAGTGGAAAAGAATCCGACTAGGAACCATGAGGTTGCGGGTTCGATCCCTGGCCTCGCTCAGTGGGTTGCCATCCAGTGTTGCCATGAGCTGTGGTATAAGTTCACAGACGCGGCTCAGATCCTGTGTTGCTGTGGCTCTGGTGTAGGCCAGCAGTTATAGCCCCAATTCAACCCCTCGCCTGGGAACCTCCATACACCACAGGTATGGCCCTAAAAAAAAAAAAGGAAAAAAATGAAATGTACTCTGTGGCCTCAATAGCATTAAAAGAGGTGTAGATGAAAAATAAAATAAAATCATATAAAATAAAAATTTTAAAAAAGGTATAGAGGGTGTTGATTGTCAACAGGGATCCTAAAGATCCATTATTTTAATGCGTATGGAGATCTTTGTTTACTGAAATGTACAAAATATGAAATTCAAGCATAATATACTTTATTTGCATGTAATTTCTGTATGATTACATATGTATTTGCATAAATATACAAAGGCTGCATCGTTTATTCTCAAACAAGAATCTTGTACAATTCACCCTAATCAAAGGGCTTCAGTTTCTTGAGTGGACTAGAGAGTCCTTTCGACCTCAGGAACTTTCTATAAAAGCTAAAACTGTGTTATCACCACTTCTTGGGTTTGCCATTAGTACTTTTTTTTTATATTCATTCTCATCTGAGAATAAAAGGTGATCCAATTTCTTCCCGGGAGGCTAGAAAATTGAATAAATTGCCCAAGAAACCCAGAATGAAAATGAAAGAGCTAGGATTTAAATGTAGGTCTAGGTAACTCCAAAGTCCATGCTCTTTCCGTCTATAAATGATAAGTCTACATGAGCTTCAATTTCCTTGAAAACTAAAATTCTGTGCCTGTGATTAGAGCAATGTGTGGCTTATAAATAAAAACACCCGAAAACAGGGAAGGATAAATATGGCAGAGGAGTAAGACGGCACGCTCTCCTCCCACAAACACATCAAAAAAAAAACAAAAAAACAAAACAAACTACATGTAGAACGATTCGCAAAGAACATCTGCTAAAGGCTGGCAGAAGACCTTAAACCTCCACTAAGGGCAAGAAACACTCCACATAACTGGGTAGAACAAAAGAAAAAAATGAGAGAGAGAAAAGGAACGAGGACAGGACTAGCATTCCTGAGAGGGAGTTGTTAAAGTGAAAAGGAACCCACCCCCTGGGAAGCCACCTAACCAATTAGATCAGCTGAGACAGAGGGACCTCAAAGTCACTGAGAAAAGTGCAGCAGCTGGACCGAGGAGGGCAAAACAGAGTTAGAGCCGCTCAGATCATCTGCACCACTGCCCTGACATCACAGCCTGAGAGGCTCAGGTCGGGGCTGGGCACTGAGACTCAGGCTCCAGAGGTCTGTTCCAGGGAGAGCCTGAGGGGCTAAGGAGCTGTGTGCCACAGGCAGGGAAGCAGTGTGCTAAGGGCTAGGGAGCGGAACAGCACAGCCATGGTTGGGGAGGGCAAAAGGAGGAGGGGCAGACCGCCAGAGAAATCTGTTTCCCTGCGCACACTTGGACTCTAAGAGGGCAGGGCACCTCTGGCATGGGCTACAGGTGGCAAGAGGCCAATTGCTTGGCTACAGGAGATTGGATGCCTCTTGTGCAGGAGAGGGGTTCTGGGCACCTCTTGGGTGGGCTAAGGCGGGGGGGGGGTGGCTAAGCACAACACAGCGCCTCTTGCATGATCTACAGGCAGTGGGGACAAACCATAGAAGTCATCTCAGAAACCAGGGGAAGGCATGGCCCACCACCACTAGGGGTCTGTGAACAGGCTCCACCTGCGGCCCCAGTCACTCAGAGGTCAGCAAAAAAGATGGCACTGCAATTGAAAACCACCCCTTGTTACTCTCAGCCCCTGGGAACACATCCACCCTGCTGCTGCCACTGCCAAATGCTCCAGGCAGCGCCCATACATGCCTGATCACTGTCACTTCCCAGGACGCTGTAACTAGGATGGTTCAGCATATGCAAATCAATCAACATCATACACCACATTAACAAAAGTCAAAAACCACATGATGATCACAGTAGATGCAGAAAAAGCATTTGGCAAAATCCAGCATCCATTCAGGATAAAAATTCTTACCAAAATGGGTGTGGAGGGAACATACCCTAACACAATAAAAGCCATTTATGACAAACTCACAGCGAATATAATACACAATGGAGAAAAGCTGAAAGCCTTCGTGCTAAAATCTCAAACACAAAAGGATGCCCACTCTCACCACTTTTACTGAACATAGTATTGGGTATCCTAGCCACAGCAATACGACAGAAGAAATAAAGGTATCCAAACTGGAAAAGAAGAGGTAAAATTGTCACTGTATGCAGATGACATGAAACTATATATAGAAAACCCTAAAGACTTTCACACTAAAACTACTCGAACTGATCAACAAATTCAGCAAAATAGCAGGATACAAGATTAACATTCAGAAATCAGGTGCATTTCTGTATACTAACAATGAAATATTAGAAAGGGAATACAAAAATATAATACCTTTTAAAATCACACCCCAAAAAATTAAATACCCAGGAATAAACCTGAGAACTATACAACTTAAATCAAGGAAATTAAAGAGGATTCAAAGAAATGGAAAGATATGCCATGCTCCTGGGTTGGAAGAATTAATACTGTAAAAATGGCCATACTGCCCAAAGCAACCTACAGATTCAATGCAATCCCTATCAAATTACCCATATTTTTCACAGAACTGGAACAAACAATCCAAAAATTTATATGGAATCATAAAAGACCCAGGATTGCCAAAGCAATCCTGAGGAACAAAAACCAAGCAGGAAGCATAACACTCCCAGACTTCAGGCAATATTGCAAAGCCACAGTAAGCAAGACAGTGTGGTACTGGTACCAAAACACACATACAGACCAATGGATCAGAACAGAGAACCCAGAAATAAACCCAGACACCTATGATCAATTAATCTATGACAAAGGAGGCAAGAATATAAAATGGGGAAAAGACAGTCTCTTCAGCAAGTGGTGCTGGGAAAACTGGACAGCCATATGTAAATCAATGAAACTGGAAAACACCCTCACACCATGCACAAAAATAAACTCAAAATGGCTTAAAGACTTAAATGTTAAAACAAGATACCATAAAACTCATAGAAAAGAACATAGGCAAAACATTCTCTGATATCAACCATACAAATGTTTTCTTAGGTCAGACTCCCAAGGCAACAGAAATAACAGCAAAAATAAACCAATGGGACCTAATCAAACTGACAAGCTTCTGCATAGCAAAGGAAACCATTAAAAAAACAAAAAGACAACCTACAGAATGGGAGAAAAAAGTTTCAAACTATGCAACTGACAAAGGCTTAAACTCCAAAATATACAAACAACTTATACAACGCAACAGCAAAAAAACCAACAACCCAATTGAATATACCTGAATAGACTTGGGCAAAAGACCTGAATAGACATTTCTCCAAAGAAGATATAGAGATGGCCAACAGGCATGTGAAAAAATGCTCAACATCACTAATAGAGAAATGCAAGTCAAAACTACTATGAGGGGAGTTCCCATTTTGGCGCAGTGGAAACGGATCTGACTAGGAACCATGAAGTTGCAGGTTCGATCCCTGGTCTCGCTAGGTGGGTTAAGGACCTGGTGTTGGCATGGGCTGTGGTGTAGCTTGCAGACACTGCTTGGATATGATGTTGCTGTGCCTGTGGCATAGGCTGGCAGCTGTAGCTCCGATTAGACCCCTACCCTGGGAACCTCCATATGCCATGGGTGCAGCCCTAAAAAAGCAAAAAAAAAAAAGGGAAAACTACTATGAAGTGCCACCTCACACCTGTCAGAATGGCCACCATTAACAAGTAAACAAATAACAAATGCTGGAGAGGATGTGGAGAAAGGGTACCCTCCGACACTGCTGGAAGGAATATAAATTGGTACAACCAGTGTGAAAAACGGTATGGAAGTACCTTAGAAAACTATACATAGAACTACCATATGATCCATCAATCCCACTCTTGGGCATATACTGGATCCGAGCCGTGTCTGCGACCTACACCACAGCTCACGGCAACACCAGATCCTTAACCCACTGAGTGAGGCCAGGGATTGAATCCACAACCTCATGGTTCCTAGTCAGATTCCTTTCCCCTGTGCCACGACAGGAACTCCAAAAGTCAAATGTTTTAAAATGAAAAAGATTCAGGGATTTTTTTAGTTTAAGTTGTAACTTTGTTTTTCTGTGAACTGAGTATTTTGTCAGAATCTTTATTGCTAATATAATTTCATTTTGCTTCAACAATTACAAAGCCAATGCATAATTATTCACTATAAAAATTTAAACACAAAGAAAGGAAATTGTGAAAGTCCCTCTTAACATCATCTGTCCAGTGCTAGTTTTTACCTTGGATTTGACACTTCTTTGATCCTTGAACTTCATTGTTCAAGTAAATCAGAAACCTAAGACTTTTTAAATAACTGATTCTACATCTTCACGGATGGATGATTATTGCCTAAGTATTTATATAAGCAAATGCCTATGTTACTCTAACACAGCATTTGAAAAATAAATGCTCAATGCATAATCACTTGCCATAGTAAAAGTTAGGGGGAAAAAAAGTTTCAACTAGGAATAAAAAGATCGATTTCTATATTCTGATAAGGAACAATATTTATGATATATTTGTTAAGTGAAGGAAGGTGTAAAACAGTATGTATGGTATGCTTCCAATTATATAAAACACACACACATATATATATATATATGAGATTTAACACACAAGTAGGGGGCATTAGGGGCACCCAACTCCTGGGTAAGTTGAAAATCTTTACAGTTGGTTCTCCATATCCTCAGTCTCACGGATTCGACCAACCACAGATCACCTAGTACCACAGTACATATTTATTGAAAAAAAATCCATGTATAAGTGGACCTGCACAGTTCAAACCCATGCTGTTTAAGGGTCAACTGTATACATAAATGCATACAGATATACACATGTAAATCATTTTATATTCAAAGTCTATTTCTGGAAGAATCCATAAATAGAAACTGATAACTAGTTTTTTGGGGGAGGAGGATTTTTTGCATGTGTTACTTTTCCAATAATAAATTTTTAAAAAACAGTAAATTTTAAGGGAAGCAAGGAATGTATTGATCCACAGAATGAATTCAATAACTGCTAGCATCTAGGTGGTCACTATTTAAAAGAGAGTCTGTATTAGGAAAATGGACTGAAGCCCTTATCTGAGGAAAGGGAAAGAGTATTCAAAAACCAGTATTAAGTTTCAAGAACAAAATAATTTGTTAATAAGGCATTAACTGTTAGAGTCATTCAGTACTTACAGTTAATTAAATTTGTTTCCACTTTCAAAAAGGCCAGACAGTCCCAGAGAAAGACCTTAACATTATCTGTCCGTTTGATTTTTCCCCTGAAGAGAGCACTGGGGTGATTAAATAAAGCTCCAGGTTAATCCAGTTAAAGTCTACAGCCTTGACACAGGCAGAACAAGAGTATTACACTCATTTATAAACCTCACAATTTAAGACACAATTCTCAAAATTTCAAATACATTTTGAAATTAAATTTGAAATATATACATTCAGCTTTTGCTGAAGCTGTAAAGAGATACAATCATATTCATTCTACTTATTCCAAAGTTGGGGACTTCTTGACTATTCACTCTTCCTGAATTCTGTTAAAACTCTAATCTACGCCACTGTAACATTTTCAGTAAAGCAACCCCACCCAATTTAACATAACAATCACATTACTTTATATCATAGTTGTATCCCAAACACCCCAAGAGCTACTTGACTTAGTCAAAAAAATGTCTTCTTCAAATAAAAGGTATCCAAATTGGAAGAGAAGAGGTAAAACTGTCACTGTATGCAGATGACATGATACTATATATAGAAAACCCTAAGGACTCAACTCAAAAACTACTCGAACTGATCAAATTTAGCAAAGTAGCAGGATATAAGATGAATATCCAGTCGTGGCACAGTGGTTAATGAATCTGACTAGGAACCAGGAGGTTGCAGGTTCGATCCCTGGCCTTGTTCAGTGGGTTAATGATCCAGCGTTGCCTTGAGCTGTGGTGTAGGTCACAGACTCGACTCGGATCCCATATTGCTGTGGCTGTGGTGTAGGCCGGTGGCTACAGCTCTGATTTGACCCCTAGCCTGGGAACCTCCATATGCTGCGGGTGCAGCTCTAAAAACAAAAAAACAAACAAACAAACAAAAAAAAGATGAACATTCAGAAATCAGTTGCATTTCTGTATACTAACAATGAAATATTAGAAAGGGAATACAAAAATACAATACGTTTTAAAATGGCACCCCAAAAAATCCAATACCTGGGAATAAACCTGATCAAGGAGGTGAAAGACATATGCTGAGAACTACAAAACATTAATCAAGGAAATTAAAGAGGATGCAAAGAAATGGAAAGATATTCCATGCCCCTGGGTTGGAAGAATTAATACTGTAAAAATGGCCATACTACCCAAAGCAATCTACAGATTCAATGCAATCCCTATCAAACTACCCATGATATTTTTCACAGAACTAGAACAAACAATCCAAAAATTTATATGGAATCATAAAAGACCCAGGATTGCCCAAGCAATCCTGAAGAACAAAAATCAAGCAGGAGGCATAACTCTCCCAGACTTCAGGCAATATCACAGAGCCACAGTAATCAAGACAGTGTGGTACTGGTACCAAAACACACATACAGACCAATGGATTAGAATAGAGAACCCAGAAATAAATCCAGAACCTATGGTCAATTAATCTATGACAAAGGAGGCAAGAACATAAAATAGGAAAAAGACAGTCTCTTCAACTGGTGCTGAGAAAACTGGACAATCACATGTAAATCAATGAAACTGGAACACACCCTCACACCATGCACAAAAATAAACTCAAAATGGCTTAAGACTTAAATGTAAGATAAGACACCATCAAACTCCTAGAGGAGAACATAGGCAAAACATTCTCTGGTATCAACCTTACAAATGTTTTCTCAGGTCAACCTCCCAAAGCAACAGAAATAAAAGCAAAATTAAACCAATGGGATCTAATCAAACTGACAAGCTCTTGCACAACAAAGGAAACCATGAAAAACAAAAAGACAGCTTACAGAATGGGAGAAATAGTTTCAAAGATGCAACTGACAAGTGCTTAATCTCTAAAATACACAAACAACTTATACAACTCAACAGCAAAAAGGCCAACAACCTTTAATTGAAAAATGGACAAAAGACCTGAATAGACATTTCTCCAAAGGCGATATACAGATGACCAATAAGCACATGAAAAAATGCTCAACATCACTGATTCTTGGAGAAATGCAAATCAAAACTACAATGAGGTACCACCTCACACCAGTCAGAATGGCCGTCATTAACAAGTCAACAAATAATAAATGCTGGAGAAGTTGTGGAAAATAAAGAAACCCTCCTACACTGTTGGTGGGAATGTAAATTGGTACAACGACTACGGAAAACAGTATGAGGTGCCTTTGAAAACTATACATAGAACTACTGTATGACCCAGCAATCCCACTCTTGGGCATATATCCAGACAAAACTTTCCTTGAAAAAGACACATGCACCCATGTATTCACTGCAACACTTCACAGTAGCCAAGACATGGAAACAACCTAAATGTCCATCAACAGATAATTGGATTAAGAAGATGTGGTATATATATTCAATGGAATACTACTCAGCCATAAGAAAGAATAAAATAATGCCATTTGCAGCAACATGGATAGAACTAGAGACTCTCATACTAAGTGAAGTAAGTCAGAAAGAGAAAGAAAAATATATCTGGAATCATACAGCACAAATGAACCTTTCCACAGAAAAGAAAGTCATGGACAGGGAGAACAGACTTGTGGCTGCCAACGGGGGGGAGTGGGATGGACTGGGAATTTGGAGTTAATACATGCAAAGTATTGCCTATGGAATGGATAAGCAATGAGATCCTGCTGTATAGCAGTGAGAACTATCTATGTCTGGTCACTTATGATAGAGCATGATAATGTGAGAAAAAAGAATGTATACATGTGTGACTGGGTCACCTTGTTGTACAGTAGAAAATTGACAGAACACTGTAAACCAGGTATGATGGAAAAGATAAAAATCATTATAAATAAAAAAGTCATCTTCAAATCTGGTTTCTAAATTGACTGCACATTAGTCTTTTTTTATGTCATATCTGCATAATATCTGTCTTAATTGTAATCTCAGAAACTATGATCCAGAAATTAAACCTTAACATTCTTTAATAAGTAACCAATATTTATGGGAGTTCCCATTGTGGCGCAACGGAAAAACATCCAACTAGGAACCACGAGGTTGCGGGTTCAATCCCTGGCCTTGCTTGGTGAGTTAAGGATCCAGCGTTGCCGTGAGCTGTGGTGTAGGTCGCAGACGTGGCTCAGATCCCACGTTGCTGTTGCTGTGGTGTAGGCTGGCAGCTGTAGCTCTGATTCAACCCCTGGCCTGGGAACCTCTGTATGCCACAAGTGCGGCCCTAAAAAAAGAAAAAAATGTAACCAATATTTATGTATTAACATGTTGAGCTGCATTCTGACTATAAATTATGTTTGGACAAGGACAATTTTATATATGGTGCCTAGAAAGAAGTGAATCCATCTTTTATGACCTCTGAAACATAAACATTTTGAGGGCCTTCTTTAATAAAAATAACACAACCATAAATAACATAATTCTGTACAAATGTAAATATTCTAAATGGGTAACAAAATCACAAGTTACAAATTTTTAAATGCTACCGGATGCCATAAAAATCCATTAAAATAACATCTTCATTGGAGTTCCCATCATGGCACAGCAGAAACGAATCTGACTAGGAACCATGAGGTTGCAGGTTCGATCCCCTGGCCTCACTCAGTGGATTAAGGATCCGGCGTTGTCATAAGCTGTGGTGTAGTTCGCAGACACAGCTATGGTATAAGCCGGTGGCTGTAGCTCTGATCTGACCCCTAGCCTGGGAACCTCCATATGCCAAAGATGCGGCCCTGAAAAGAAAAGAAAAAAAAAATTTTTATTAATAATACTTGATATACCTGAATAATATTTTCTTTTTCTACCTTTTTGGCTATATATGTACTCTGCTGCCGCATTTAACAATGATTTTGTAAAATCATTTTCTATATAGAGAAAAAACAATACTTCAGTCTTTCCTGTAGGTCAAAATATTTTTTATTAATGATAGTTTACAAAAGTTACTTTCATATCACAACTAGATATTTATAAATTTTTAGAGCTATTGTCAAATTTGGGAAAACTATTCAGTTTATTTTATATATGAGCTACAAGATTTCAGGGCCTTTCAGAAAAGTTAACTTCTGCAGTGACTAGTCTTAAATACTCTTTGAATTGATAACGCTCATTTACCACTTTTACACTGTGCCCTACACCTTTACATCATGACAGCAGGTGAGTTGATATCATGAGTGGT
This sequence comes from Catagonus wagneri, assembly GCA_004024745.2. NCBI lineage: Eukaryota > Metazoa > Chordata > Mammalia > Artiodactyla > Tayassuidae > Catagonus > Catagonus wagneri. The sequence goes on from PVHT020000026.1 coordinate 3,667,668, forward strand.
AAAGGTATTACTGGAAGTCATTCTTACATCACAATTTACAGCAAAAATTTCACTATACACAGAAGAACCACATATAGCCAAGTATCTTACTATCCCCCCAAACCAAACATATCACCAATTCAACCTCCCATTAGTCAGATCCCCAAACTACCCATGGCACATCCAATACTGCCAACACAAAGGGAAGTCTAACAGCAGAGGGGTCAAGGTGGAAATAGAAAACGGACTTAAAAGATTGTGGGTAAAATATTTTACTTTTGCAAAAACACATAACCATGTGAACACATTGCTAAGACTCCTCCTTCCAGGGTCTCAGAAGGGGTCAGTGCAAGTGAGGGGTTCTGAAACCTGAGCTTCATTATCTTCACCATGAATTTGTCTCTGGACCTAGAAGACAATCTTAGTAAAATATTTTTTAAAGGAAGGAGAAAAGAAGAAAGATCACTAGTATACTCTGTATCACATGGGCTTTTGACTGAAGAAAGAGAGGCAGAGCTAGAAAAGGCAGGAAAAGAGTGTGTCCTTTTATTTTCAGCAAACAAATTATGAATGTGCCCTGGAAAGAACAGCCTTAAGGTTCTGTCCCTGGGAGCCATATAAATCAGCTGATAACACAAAGTGCTTTCATATTACATTTCTGCTACTTTTCATGTACAACTTAATCCAATTTAATTGCATTTTCTGACCTTATTAAATAGGCCTTATTAAGCAGAGGTGAATTCTGGGAAGACACAGTATAAATAGCAGTCTTACGTATGAGTGGGGTGCAATAGGCTTTTGGGGAAAATTCATACAAGAATGTATTTGCAAATGTCAAAGCAAAATCTAGTCCTTTAGTTATGCATAGATATGTTGGCAAAGAATTAATAATCTAAAATAGTTAGAGAGCTGGGAGTTACGGAAAATGCATTAGTCATCATCAGACAGTAAGTACCTAAGTTACCTGGAAAAAAATTATATGAACTAGTTTCTAGAACATTAAAACAGTTTTACGACAATTATTAGAGACACAATTAGCAAGATTTAGCTTCTGTTCTGGCCCCCAGCACCAGCCACCTTACATCAAGTGAAGGAGCTTTAAGTGACTTCATTCGAGGATAGATCAAGTTCAAGTGTCATACTTATTCACTGAAGTTAAATAACTTACTTTTTTTTTTTTTTTGTCTTTTTGGCTTTTCTAAGGCCACACCCACGGCATATGGAGGTTCCCAGGCTAGGGGCTGAATCGGAGCTGTAGTCGCTGGCCTACACCTCAGCCACAGCCACCTGGGATTCGAGCCGTGTCTGCAACCCACACCACAGCTCACGGCAACGCCAGATCCTTAACCCACTGAGCGAGGCCAGGGATCGAACCCACAACCTCATGGTTCCTAGTCGGATTCGTTAACAACTGAGCCATGATGGGAACTCCGTAAATAACTTACTTTTAAAGCTTTGGCATTGAAGGTTGCAGAGCTACTTTTGCCATCCTCTTTTCTAACCAGCAATTTGTGGATATCCATCTGATTTTTTGATAGTTATGATTAGTGAAAAAAACACAAAATGTTTTTATAAATTTGAATATTTTGAATATAAGCACATTGGAGAAAACCTGCAGTATAGTAAAGAAAAGTTACTTGTCACCTCTCAGCTTTTCCAACTTTGCTCTCTCTCCAAAGCAAATTAAAGGCAGCAGTGTCATTGGGGAGGGGAGGAAGCAATAAGGAAGCCTCTAAGACTAGAGTTGTGCCAAGGTAGATGGTGAATACAAAGAGAAATCCTACTTTTGGAGCATGTGAAAATGGAAAATTCATATCTAAGTATTAGATACATAGATGGGTGGAGGACAGAAAATTTAGCAGAGGAGTATTACACAATGTAAATAAAGAGTGTATAGTTTAGTTAACAAATGAGAAACACTGCTTCCCTCCCATACAAATAGTAAAACGGATACAAAGTTTTGTCCTTTTCAGCCAAGATGAATATGAAACAGACATTGAAGAAATCACCTACAGTTTCAGATTAGAAAAAAATTGCCCACGTATTGGCACCACACTTCACATGACTCTGGAATTAAGAAAATTTTGTATCAAACTTCATAAATAATTACTATGTGCCAATTAGCCAATTTTCAGTAATAAAAACAAGTCAAACTGAAGCCAATTTGCTAAAGATCTTATGAGAAGTCTGAATCACAGACAAAAATACTGCAGCTATTGTCTAGCACAGGAAAATCTACTCAGTAATCTACAGTAACCAGAGTTCCCTCTGTGGTACAATGAGTCAATAATCCGGTTTGTCTCTACGGAGGCACTGGTTAGGTCCCCCACCTGGCAAAGTGGGTTAAGGATTCTGTGCTCTGTAGCTGTGGTGTAGGTTGCTCTGGCTCAGATTCGATCCCTGGCCTGGGAACTTTGATATGCCATGGGGACAGCTGAAAAAGAAAATAAATAAAAATTTTTAAAAAGAATCTTTAAAAAATAATCTATAATAAACCATATGAGAAAAGAATCTGAAAAAGAATAGATATATGTGTATGTATAACTGATTCACTTTGCTGTACACCTGAAACTAACATGATGCTGTAACTCAACTATACTCCAATATAAAATAAAAATTTAAAAAAGAATATTGTAGGGACAAGAAAGCATGAACCCTGTATTTCACTGAGAAGCTAAAACCCATTTTTAAATCTCTGAAAAATAAACGCGTAAAAATTAATGTTTAGATTAAGAATATTTAAAAAAAAGAATATTTAAGAACTACAGCTCCCATAAGTATTTGATCTGTAGATAACACCAAATATTCTAGTTCCAATTTAATGACTCATGCACTAAAATAAATATAATGAACTTATTAGAAAGAATCTATCAGATCCTAAACTTTAAATCTTGCACTAAATCTGATGTACAGTTGGACAAAGCTCCCTTTAGAATATTAACATCTACTCTGGGCAGCATGTCTAAAATGTATCTTTTGCACGTGAATCTGAACTAGTTATAGGAAACCAATTTTAGGATTGAGGCAAGCTGATCAAATTCCAAAGTTACATTAACTTTCCACCATCAGCATAATGAATATTGCGCAAAATCCAAATTACAGAAAATTTTTGGTAAACATAACCACCACCAATATAAAGTTGTTTAATGGTGCTGAAAACTTTAATAATATATTAAAATAATAACTACATTATACAAATGAGGACACAGCTCAGTTAAAATGACACCTTGACTCTGGCAGTGAAAATAAACACACTGAAGAGTCAGAAATTCACAGTACAATATTTAAGAAAAGCATCCATAAGAACAGTACAGAGGGAGTTCCCTTCGTGGCTCAGCGGTTAATGAATCCGACAAAAAACCATGAGGTTGCGGGTTCGCTCCCTGGCCTTGCTCAGTGGGTTAAGGATCCGGCGATGCCGTGAGCTGTGGTGAAGGTTGCAGACGCGGCTCGGATCCCGCGTTGCTGTGGCCGTGGCGAAGGCCGGCGGCTACAGCTCCTGTTAGACCCCTAGCCTGGGAACCTCCACATGCCACGGGTGCGGCTCTACATAAAGGCAAAAAGACAAAAAAAAAAAAAAAAAAAAAAGAACAGTACAGAGGTTCCTTCAAAAACTAAATATAGAACTACCACATAATCCAGCAATCCCACTCCTGGGCATATATCTGAAGAAAAGCATAATTTGAACAGATACATGCACCCCAGTGTTCACTGCAGCACTATTTACAGTGGCCAAGAAATGGAAGCAACCTAAATGTCCACCAACAGAGGACAGGATAAAGAAGATTTGGTACAGGAGTTCCCATTGTGGCTCAGCGGAAATGAATCTGACTAGTGTCCATGAGGACACAGGTTTAATCCCTGGCCTTGCTCAGTGGGTTAAGGATCCAGCGTTCCTGTGAGCTGTGGGGTAGGTCACAGACGAGGCTTGGATCCCACGTTGCTGTGGCTGTGGAGTAGGCTGTTGGCTACAGTTACAATTCGACCCCTAGCCTGAGAACCTCCATATGCTGCCAGTGCGGCCCTAAAAAGACCCCCCCCAAAAAAAAGATTTGGTAGATATATACAATGTAATATTACCCAGCCAGAAAAAAAAGAATGAAATAATGCCATTGGCAGTAACATGGATAAACCTAGACATTATCATACTAAGTGAAGTAAATCAGAGAAAGACAAATATCATGAGATCACTAACATGTGGAATCTAATAAAAAATGATACAAAAGAATTTACAAAACAGAAACAGACTCAAAGACTTTGAAACCAAATTTATGGTTACCAAAGGGGAAACATGGGAGGAGGATAAATTAGGAGGTTGGGATTAACGTATGCGCACTACTATATATAAAATGGATAGGTAACAAGGACCTACTGTCTAGCACAAGGTAACTTGCTCAAAACTGTGTAATAACCTATGTGGGAAAATAATCTGAAAAGAAATGGATATCTGACTTACTTTGCTGTATACCTAAAAGTAATGTAAGTTTGTAAGTCAACTATACTCCAATAAAATTTATTAAAAGTAAAGAAAAAGCAGGAGTTCCTGTCATGGCTCAGCGGAAATGAATCTAACTAGTATGAGGATGCAGGTCCTATCCCTGGCCTCGCTCAGTGGGTTAAGGATCTGACATTGCCATGAGCTGTGGTATAGGTCGCAGATGCGGCTTGGATCTGGTATTGCAGTAGCTGTGACATAGACCAGCGGCTACAGCTCCAATTCGACCCCTAGCCTGGGAACCTCCATTTGCCATGGGTGCGGCCCTAAAAATATAAATAAAATAAAATAAAATAAAATAAAATTGTAATGGAGGGAGTAACCATCATGGCTCAGCGGTAATGAATCTGACTAGTATCTGTGGGGATGCAGGTTCAATCCCTGGCCTTGCTCAGTGGGTTAAGGATCTGGCGTTGCTGCGAGCTGTGGTGTAGGCCAGCAGCTGTAGCTCTGATTGGACCCCTCACCTGGGAACTTCCATATGCTGTGGGTGTGGCCCTAAAAAAGATAAAAATGTAATGGAGGTTCTAGTCAGAAAAACAAATAAAAGACAGACGTACAAGAAAAGAAGAAATAAAACTGTATTTATGACCTGATGACAGAAATACTTATGTGGAAAATCCCAAGGAGTGTACAAAAAAAAAACAACTAACAGATTTAATATATAGGTTCAACAAAATTCAGGATATAAAGTAAACATATAAAAATGAACTACATTTCTGTATGTTTGTAACAAACAACTGAAGCTGAAAATTTAAAAACAGCACAATTTAGACGTCATCTGGGAGGCGGGATCAACATGGCGGAGGAGTAGGATGTGGTGTTCACCTTCTCCCACAAACATCAAAAAAAAAAAAAACGCATGTAGAACAATTGGTACAGAACATCTACTGAACACTGGCAGAAGACCTTAGACCTCCAAAAAGGGCAAGAAACCCTCCACACAACTGGGTAGAACAAAAGGGGGAAAAAGGAGAGAGAGAAGAGAAAAAAAGTAATCAGGATGGGACCAGCACTACTGGGAGGGAGTTGTTAAAGAAAGGAATCCACACCTGGGAGGCCACCTGACAGGGAAATCAGTAGGGATGGGGAGGAAGTCTTGGAGAAAAGCACAGCAGCCGGTCACAAGAGGACAAAGCAGAGAGAGAACTGCACAGACCACAGGTACCACTGCATGGGAAACCACAGTCTGAGACACTCAGGTAGGGGCTGGGCACTGAGACTCAGGGTTCAGAGAATAAGAAAAGTATAGGCAAAATAAAGAAGCACAGGAACCATTCCCAGTTAAAAGGGGAGAACTCCCCTGAAGAAGCAAACAATGAAACAGACCCCTGCAGTCTAACAGAGTTCAAAAAGGAAGTAATGAAGCAGTTCCTGTCATGGCGCAGGCACAGTGGAACCAAATCTGACTAGGACCCATGAGGTTGCGGGTTTGGTCCCTGGCTTTGCTCAGTGGGTTAAAGATCCGGTGGCTCGGATGTGATGTTGCTGTGGCTGTGGTGTATGGCTGTAGCTCCAACTGGACCCCTAGCCTGGGAACTTCCAGAAACCATGGGTGTGGCCCTAAAAAGAAAAAAAAAAGTAGGTAATGAAAATACTGAAGAAATTAAGAACGGACAGATATCAACAGTAACATAGATTACTTTCAAAAGGAACTAGAGAAGTTCCCATCGTGGTGCAGTAATTAACGAATCTAAGAACCATGAGTTTGTGGTATTTGATCCCTGGCCTTGCTCAGTGGGTTAAGGATCCAGCGTTGCCATGAGCTGCGGTGTAGGTCAAAGATGCGGCTTGGATCTGGCATGGCTGTGGCTGTGGCTGTGGCCAGCAGCTGTAGCTCCAATTCTACCCCTAGCCTGGGAACCTCCATATGCCACAGGTGTGGCCCTAAAAAGCAAAAAAAAAAAAAAAAAAGGGAACTAGAAACTATAAGGGGGAGCCAAGAATATTAGAAAATTCATTTGCAGAGATGAAAGCTGAATTAAAGCATTGAACATTAGAATGAATAATGCAGAGAAATAAAGGATTTGCATTCAGTTTTGTGCACGAGTGTTTAATTCAACTCAACATGGAAAGTGCTTTTCCAATTCCATCTGACAGTACCCTAGGAAAGACTGACAAACTGGTTGACTTATAGATATGAGTCTATGACAACTGTTATTTATAAACTAGTGAGTTGTATATGTTGATATCTGATTTATAAATAAGCTTAGAAAATGAAGCTATGATATCTCTGGTTAGGTCTGTCTGTATGTTTATATGTGCATTCTCCTTGTCTTTACCTCTGCATGGTATTATAAAAATTAATTTCTAAGTGAGCTCTACTTAATTGGCTTAAAAAAGTAAGCACTCACATAAATTCTCAAAAATACAGAAAGTAAATGGCCAGAATCAATTCCAAGTTCATGTGATCCAGAATCCAGAAAGTGATGGAAGGCTTATGGATGGTTTAGATTGGCTGGGTTTAGGAGTTCCCACTGTGGCGCAGCGGAAACGAATCTGACTAGGAACCATGAGGTTGTGGGTTCGATCCCTGGCCTTGCTCAGTGGGTTAAGGATCCAGCATTGCCGCGAGCTGTGGTGTAGGTTGCAGAGGCGGCTTGGATCCCACATTGCTGTAGCTGTGGCGAAGGCCGGCAGCTACAGCTGTTAGACCCCTAGCCTGGGAACCTCCATATGCTGCAGGTGTGGCCCTAGATAAGGCAAAAAAAAAGACAAAAAAAAATTTTCTACTGTACAGCAAAGTGACCCAGTCACACACACATATATACATTCTTTTTCTCATATTATCCTCCATCATGCTCCATAAGTGACTAGATATATAGCTCCCAGTGCTATACAGCGGGAGTATATTGATTATATTTTAATATGTCTAACCATGCCTTTTAAGTCTTTCTGTCATTGTTGTACTCTGATGCTTCTGCAAAAGTGCTTCATTTTCAAGAAGGTTCACAAGTACAGCTCTTAGATAAATTTCAGACAATACCACTGAATTGGGTTAAAATCCTAATGGAAAACCTGATGGCTTCATAAAGCAGATACAATGGCTTAGTTACTGAATGAACTGGTAAATACGGCTCCAAAATCTATGGTTTATTTCATCTGGGATATCGACTGGTTTTTATTTGTGTTTTCCAGACATAGGAAAGCCCTTCCCCTTAAGCTACTTATGACTTAGAGCAATTTAACAAATTACACCTCTGTGGATAAAATTGAAATACTTTTCTTTTCTCTCTGCCTGGTCCCTCCAGAAACTGGAAACTCTTGGTTCTGAGCAGGCTTTTATGGTGCTCAGAAAGGAACAGGAAAGACTGCCTCCAGGCATGGCAGGAATCTTGATATTTGGGGACTTCTAGAAAAAAAGAAATCCAAGGCAGAATCTGATGGCAAGCCTTTGGCATGGCTTTCCTGGCCTTGAGAGGCCTTTCGGAAGGTTAGTCTGAGACTCCTGAGGAATTACACCACAGCCAATGTGAAGGAGCCTATGTAGTCAATGGAGTAGACTTGTTTTGAAAACAAATTAGACTTGATTCGTCTGCATTCAACAGAGATGAGGGTAATTTTATTTTTTATTTTATTTTATTTTTTTTGTCTTTTTGCCTTTATCTAGAGCCGCACCTGTGGCATATGGAGGTTCCCAGGATAGGGGTCTAACAGGAGCTGTAGCCGCCGGCCTTCGCCACAGCCACAGCAACGCGGGACCCGAGCCGCGTCTGCAACCTTCACCACAGCTCACGGCAACGCCGGATCCTTAACCCACTGAGCAAGGCCAGGGATTGAACCCGCAACCTCACGGTTCTTAGTCGGATTCGTTAAACCACTGAGCCACTACGGGAACTCCAAGATGAGGATAATTTTAGAAAAGAAAATTATGTTTCAATAGATGTGAAATTCTAGTTCTGTTAACTGGAGATTGTATTTATGAAAGATACTGTGTTAGCCATAATTTTGCCCTGATGTTCAGAAAAAAAAAATTATCTAGTGGAATTATGACATAATAACTACTCATGATGTATCACGGCTTGCCTTGGGTCTACTGCTAAAGCACATATATAATTGACAATTAAGTATAAAATGTATGGCCTATAAAGAAAGCATTTCTTCATTAACATACCTTCAAGCTTGTTCATGATACCTGATCAGTTTTCCCCCAACATGGACTAACTAGGCAAATATGAAAGAGGTCTAGCACTGAGGAAAACATGATCTACACCCGAGGCAAGCAGCTGAATCACTCTGGCATGAGGGACAGATATTTTAATCATCAATGCTTTCTACTGAAGGATTTACAATTGAAAGGGGAAATGATGGGGAAAAAATCTGCACTTATTGAGGTATGAGAAAGTCACTCTGGCTTATATTGGCATTATCTTAAACTTTACTAACCAAAGTGGTCTGCTTTGTGGCCTTTAATATATGCATTGTACATCTGCTCTGGCTGTTATGTATTTTAGACACATTCCTATATTCCTAAGAACTGGAGTTTTCTGAGCTGTGTCAGAATTAGGATGCTAGCAGCCATTCTCAAAGCAATATCTGCTGGCAACTAGTAGCTGCAACCTTAAGGTTTCAAGGTATCCTCTGAGAACTATTCAATTTTTAGATAATGAAATTGCTTTAGGTCAAGTATTAAAAAAAAGAGTTAACACGTGTAGTGGCCACTGGCTTCTGTTATGTATATGTTAATGCTGCATCCTGCCTAAAATCTACTTAGGCAGAATGAGAAAACTGGCTATAGCAAGTCTTCCCAAAGTGCCAGTTCCAGACCAGGTTTCAGGCTTATTTTCCTGAAACACTTAGGGAATAAGATCTATTTTGTCTACTAAAGTTCCAGTCATCACTCCTTCTTTTAACGAGGACTGTTGCACCAAAATGGCAGATCAAGGGATTGAGATCTTACTCATACAGGACTTGGAAATCAGGAATGTTTCTAATTCGGTATCCATTCACCAAATTGAGGCAGGACTATGCCCCTTTCATCAGGAAGTAGCCAGAGTGGTCACTGCCCCATTCCCTAAAAAGACTTGGAGAAGATAAAAGAGAAATGAGGATTTAAAACCAAATCCCCCTAAAACTGCGTTCCTCTGCCAATTTTATGATTAACATCTCTATCCAAAATAAGCATTTCCTTTCTTGTCTAACATTCTCCTCAAGATTGAGGAGTATCAAAGAAAAGGGGGGAATGAAACCAAGCAGGTCCCTGTGGGGCTCCTGGGCACAGGCCTTTCTGTGTCCCCGACTTCTGGTTTTTAGGGAATAAGTTTTGGCCTCCATGACCTTCCCTGAGTTCCAGAGGACAGGTTCAAACAGTTGCTAATCAGGGAAGGGAGGGGATGCATAGACAAGGAAGGAACAGTCAAGAAACAATAGTGCAGCCTTCAGGCAGAGTCCTAGTTCCTCTTCAAGGAATATACATAACATTATCTTTGAGCTTTTATGCAAAACTAAAGCCCCCGACAAATGAAAACCAGAGAGGAGGACCACCAGAGCCAAACACAAACTTTGAAGAAGAATGAAAGCTTGCATCTTACCCTCATCCTTATCTATGGCCCTATTCTCTACTCTCAAACTATAAAACTACTTCGTTTTTTTTTTTTAGGGCATATGGAAATTCCCAGGCTAGGGGTCAAATCAGAGCTGCAGCTGCCAGCCTTCACTACAGTCACAGCAACACCAGATCCGAGCCACATCTGTGACCTACACTGCAGCTTGAAGCAATGCCCAAATCCTTTAACCCACTAAGTGAGGCCAGGGGTCAAACCTGCATCCTCATGGATACTAGTTGGATTCTTAACCCACTGAGCCACAATGGAAACTCCTATAAAACCACTTCCTAATCTTTCCCAAGGGAGGACACAGATTTTAGGGCATTAGCCTGCTGCCCCTTTGCCTGGCAAAATAATAAAGCTATTTTTTTCTCCTTTGCAAAAAAAAAAAAAAATCCATTCATGATAAAAACTCTTACTTAAGTAGGTATAGAGGGAATATATCTCAACATAATAAACACCATTTATGACAAACCCACAGCCAATATTATACTCAACAGAGAAAAGCTGAAAGCGTTCCTGCTAAAATCTGGGACAAGGATGCCCGCTATCACCACTTTTATTCAACATGGTATTAGAAGTCCTAGCCACAGCAATCAGACAAACAAAAGAAATAAAAGGTATCCAAATTGGAAGAGAAGAGGTAAAATATCACATATGCAGAAGACATGATACTACATGCAGAAGGACTCCACACAAAAACTACTAGATCTGATCACTAAATTCAGCAAAGTATCAGGATAAAAGATTAACATTCAGAGTTCGAATTGTGGCTCAGTAGGTTAAGAACCCGACAAAGTGTCTGTGAGGTTAGAGGTTCGATTCCTGGCCTCACTCAGTGGGTTAAAGATAAGGCATTTCCACAAGCTGTGGTGTAGGTACCAGGTGCGGCTCAGATCTAAAGTTGCCGTGGCTGTGGCGCAGGCCAGCACCTGCAGCTCCAATTCGATCCCCAGCCCTGGGAACTTCCACATGCCACAGATGCGGCAGCAGGATACAAGATTAACATTCAGAAATCAGTTGCATTTCTGAATACTAACAATGAAATATTAGAAGAATAAAAAAAATTTTTAAATCGCACCCCCAAAAATTAAATACCTAGGAATAAACCTGACCAAGGAGGTGAAAGACTTATACAATCAGAACTATACAACTTTAATCAAGGATATTAAAGAGGATTCAAAGAAATGCTCCTGGATTGGAAGAATTAACATTGTTAAAATGACCATACTACCCAAAGCAATCTACAGATTCAGTGCAATCCCTATCAAATTACCCATGACATTTTTCACAGGACTAGAATAAATAATCCAAAAAATTATATGGAACAATAAAAGACTCAGAATTGCCAAAGCAATCCTGATGAGGGGGAGAGAAAACAAGCAGGAGGCATAACTCTCCCAGATTTCATACAATACTATAAAACTATAGTAATCAAGACAGTGTGGTACTGGTACAAAAACAGACATCAGTAGCAGTACAGAATAGTGAGCCCAGAACTAAACCCAGACACCTATCACCAACTAATCTTCAACAAAGGAGGTAAGAATATTTTAAAAAATGGGAAAAAAAATCTCTTCAGCAAGTGCTACTGGGAAAACTGGACAGCTGCATGCAAATCAATCAATATAGAACAAATCCTCACGCCATGCACAAAAATAAACTCAAAATGGCTTAAAGACTTAAACATAAGACAGGAAACCATAAAACTCCTAAAAAAGCAAAAGTCTCTGATATAAACTGTTACAAATGTTTTCTGAAGTCAGACTCCCAACAGAAATAAAAGGAAAAATAAACCAACGGGACCCAATCAAACTTACAAGGTTTTGCCCAACAAACCATAAAAAAAAAAACAAAAAGATAACACACAGAATAGGAGGAAATAGTTGTAAATGATGCAACTAACAAGGGCTTAATCTCCAAAATATACCAACAGCTCATACAACTCAACAACAAAAAAACAAACAACCCAATCAAAAAATGGGCAGAAGACCTGCATAGACATTTCTCCAAAGACATACGGATGGCCAGTAGGCACATGAAAAAATGCTCAACATTACTAATTATTAGAAAAATACAAATCAAAACTACAATGAAGTACCACCTCACACCAGTCAAAATGACCACCATTAACAAGTCTACAACAAATGCTGGAGAGGATATGGAGAAAAGGGTACCCTCCCACACTGTTGGTGGGAATGTAAATTGGTACAGCCACTGTGGAAAACGTATGGGGGTTCCTCAGAAAACTAAATATATAACTACCATATGATCCAGCAAGCCCAATATTGAGATTGAGTAATAAAAAGTATATCAGCATCTATATACTTAAAAAGTACAAAGCAATAAATATATAACCATAATTCCATCCTCAGATGTTTTAAAAAAAATTTTGTCTTTTTAGGGCTGCACCCACGGCATATGGACATTCACAGGATAGAGGCTGAACTGGAGCTGCAGCTGCCAGCCTACGTCACAGCCATAGCAACACCAGATCCTAGCCGCATCTGCAGCCTACACCATAGCTCATGGCAATGCTGGATCCTTAACCCACTGAGCAAGACCAGGGACTGAACCTGCTTCCTCATGGATACTAGTTGGGTTCGTCACCGCTGAGCCACAATGGGAACTCCCTTAAATTTTAAAAATATATAATTTCTTTTTTTTTAAATAAAAGATAATAAGCCAAAGAAAATTTATTTTTAGCTTCAAGTTTAGAAGTATGATAGTCTTTATGCCAAATATGTCATTGCGTCTACTTCTCAGTGTAGAATTTCCCAGAAGAATTCCAGGCAACGTCATTTGACTTTACTAATTTCCAAAGAGTAACTTACTTTAATGTGATGTACACCATTCAGTTTTCCAATGTGCTGTTCAATGGTCCAAACACAGGAACTACATGTCATCCCCTCAACACAGATGGTGACAGAATTCACACTCATACTTGGATCCATTTTGTTTACTTCTTTACATTCCTATTAGAAACAATGAATTCATGAATTTCAGCCATGGAAGTAATCCTTCCCCAACCTTCCCACCTCCCCAACTAAAAATACACTACTAATAAAATATGGTCAGCATTCTTTTCTCTCACCTCATTTTACCTCCACTTCAGGGCCTTAGTGTTAGCTATGCCCTTGGTTTAGGACTTTTTTCTTTTAGATATCTGCTTATCTAACTTCCTCTTCTCTTTATGCAGATCTAACCTTCCTAATGATTCTTCCACTGACCACCTTGCCCTCTCTCTTGAATCACTTCACCTGGGGGAAGTCACCTGCCAAGTAACGAGGACACTCAAGCAGCTTCATGGAAAGGTTCACATAGTGAGAAATTAAGGTCTTCTGTCAACAACCAGCAAAGGCACGAGGCCTTCTGACAATAACCAGATGAGTGAACTGTCTTGGAAGCAGATCCTTCAGATTCAGTTAAGCCTCAAGATGCTGGTAGCCTCAGCCAACATATAAACTTAAAACCTCAGGAGAGGCCTTGAGCCAAAACCACCCAGCTAAACCACTCCCAAAATTACCCACAGAAACTGTGATATAATAGTAAACCAGCTAGAATGGAAAAAATAAAAATCATTATAATATAAAAAAGAAGCTGTGATATAATAATTGTTTGTTGTTCTAAGCCACTGAAATTTGGAATATTGTGACACTGTAATAAATAACTAATACACTTCCCACTAAAATCAAAATTCCATGAAGGCAGGAATCTTCATTTTCATTGATATTAGTTTGAATCACATGAAATTGCCACTTTATTAAGTTATAATTGACACATTACATTGTATTAACTTTTGTGTTCAATATGATTTGATATATATATGTATATATTGCAAAATAATTACCACCATAAACTTAGTTAAAATCCATCACCATAAATAGTTAGTGTTTTTTCAAGATCTACTCTCTTAGCAACCTTCAAATATACAGTACAATATCGTTAAAACAGGAAGTTTATACCTTTTAACCACCTTCATCCATTTCGCCTGCTCCCCACCCCCAGCCCCCGGTAACGCATTAACCTATTCTCCATGTCCACCAGCTCAGGCTTTTTTAGATTTCACATATAAGTGAATGCATACAGTATTTGTCCTTCTCTTTCAGATTTATTTCACTTAGCATAATGCCCTCAAGGTTCACCCATGTTGTCACAACTGGCAGGATTTCCTTCTTTTTTATGGCTAAATAATGTGTATATATGTATATCACATTTTATCTATTCATCTATCAATGGATGCTTTGATTGTTTCCATGTCTTAACTATTATATATATGCTGCAGTGAATATGGGGATGCAGATAGCTTTGAGATAGTGATTTCATTTCCTTTGGATAAATACCCAGAAGTAGAATTTCTAGATCACATGGTAGTTCTGTTTTTTAATTTTTTGAAGAACCTCCATTCTGTTTTCCATATAGTTTTTAAAATACAAAAATTATAGAAAACCTGAAAGAATAATTCATCCCTAGGTGTATCTCATCCTCAGTCTTAATTTCAATGAGCACTAACTATGGAACAACTGTAGGGGTTTTTTTGGTTTTTTTTTTTTTTTTTTTTTGCTTTTTAGGGCCACACACTCAGCATATGGAAGTTCACAGGCTAGGGGTCGAATTGGAACTGCAGCTGCTGGCCTATGCCACAGCCACAGCAACGTGGAATCCAAGCTACATCTGTGACCTACACCACCGCTCACGGCAATGCCAGATCCCTGACCCACTGAGCAAGGTCAGGGATCGAACCTACATCCTCATGGATACTAGTCGGATTCGTTTCCACTGCACCACAATGGGAATTCTGGAATGACTGTAATTTATAGAACAATATGATCTGAAATAGACTCATAATTATTAGTCTATGTTTTGTTATCTACTTTTAAAGGTAGAGCTAAAGCTATTCCAAATGCACTACTTAACAATTCAGTTACATAAACTGATTCCTATGAAATTAGTATTAAATTACCACCTTTTTACATGAAGAGACCTACATTATCTATTCAATATAAAAGAATAAAGTTTGTCGGAGTTCCCGTTGTGGCGCAGAGGTTAACGAATCCAACCAGGAACCATGTGGTTGTGGATTCAATCCCTGGCCTTGCTCAGTGGGTTAACGATCCGGCATTGCCCTGAGCTGTGATGTAGGTCTCAGATGCGGCTTGGATCTGGCGTTGCTGTGGCTGTGGCTATGGCTGTGGCTGGTGGCTGCAGCTCCAATTTGACCCCTAGCCTGGGAACCTCCATGTGCCGCAGGTGCGGCCCTAAAAAGCAAAAAGCACAAAAAAAAAAAGAATAAAATTTGTCTAATTTTTGTTCTTAATGACTTGAAACAGTCTTTAGTCAAAGTCAAAAAATAAGGATCTCTAATGAACCACGCTGCCAAAGATTTTCACATTCTGGTAATCTATGGCTAACAATCTATATGTAAAATAAGCTGTCATTGCCATGAGAAACTCCATCTTCCTTCCTCTAGCCAGAGGCTCCACTGCTAATAGGACAAAATCTGAATCTCTGAATGAATGATAAGTGGAACAGGGAGGAAGTAGTAGAATTCAATTAGTTTAGAGGAGCCAGAACTAGCTACTCCAGCTCAAAAAGACATTCTCCATATTGCCTGAATTCTCCATTGCATGAAATTTTACGATTTAAAGAGTATTATACTAATGACTACCTTCCCTTTTTCCCAAATTTTTGTTATGAAAAATTTCAACCACACATAAAAGCTGAATAGTACAATGATGATCTATCTGTATATCCTCGGCATGAATTCAACAACTGTTGACATTTTGCTATATTTCCTCTATTACATTTTTCTAAACTATTTGCAAGTTTAAGAGATCTTAATACTTCAGCATACATTTCCAAAGAATAACGACTCCTGAATAGTCACAATACTATTATCACAGCTAAGAAAATTAATCATTGTACGTCCTTTAATACAAATTCTCTATTAAATTTTCCCAAATGTCCCAAGAACACTTTACAGCTTTCGTTTTTTCCAAATTAGAATCTAGACAAGGTTCACACTCTGCATTTGGTTGTATCTTTTGTCTCACTTCATCTAGAACAGCCTTTCCCCCATATCCCTTTACTCCCATGAAGTAACTTTTTGGAGAATCTAGGTCAATTGTCTTAGTAGACATTGTATCCACATTTTATTGAATTTATATTTTGGCCCACACCAGTGGCATGCAGAAGCTCCCCAGCCAGGGACTGAACCAGCGACACAGCAGTGACCCAAACCACTACAGTGACAATGCTATATCTGAGCACTGTCTGAGCAATACCTGCTGAGCCACATGGGAACTCCTGTATCCACTTTTTAAAATACAAACTCCTTTTTGATAGTTTAAGGCACTGATAGCTGGATTTAAACTTCCTAATAGGTATGATTAGTTACTACAATAGAAGAGAAGCCCAGACGGGACAGGAAAAGCAGGTGATTGTGAGCAAAGGATCCTTGGGATGTAGGGAACTCAAGGGGCCCAGGTGAACTCCAAGGTGGGGTACTTAAGGCAAGCATGAAAGCATTAGGAACTAGGGAAAGGGTCACTGGGAAGTAGCAAAAGGCAGGAAAAGGGAAGGAGAATAATGTCTAAAACAAAAAGACCCTGGGAGTTCTCTGGTGGCACAGTGGGTTAAGGATTCAGCACTTTCACTGCTGCAGATCAGCTTGCAGCCATGGCACGGGCTCGATCCCTGGCCTGGGAACTTTTACATGTTGCACGTGCAGCCTAAAAAAAGACAACAAACAGATCCTGTATATGTATAACTGATTCACTCTGCTGTACACCTGAAACTTAATACAATATTTTAAGTCAACTATACTTCAGTAATATCTAAAAAACCCCAAACAAAACAAAAACAGCTTCTATCAAAATTTTGCCTGCAATTAGCCCTATGCCAAAAAAAAGAAATGTTTCCTCTTTCCTTTTTGAGCACATGGCTGCCTGCCTCCAGGTCAGAACACTCAGACTTAGTACCTACATGGCTCAGATATGTTATGGGTCAAAATGGGGCTTTTGAAGGCCGATCTAGCAACATTACCAAAATTGACCAAATTGTTCTGTAAGAAACTGTCAAGTTCAAAAAAAAAGAATTGGTCACAAACTTTTGGAATATAATACACTTGGCAGATAAAAGCTAGTTTACCTGGTTAGTTAGGAATGTTAAACTTAACTACAGTTTTATTACGGAGCATGCCCCAGTCCAAAGTGTTGGAGCATCTCTCAGGCTTACTTACCAAGGAACTGAGATACTAGTTAAGCAAAAAGGCACTTCTAAAGTAACTGGAGGAGTTCCCTTCGTGGCTCAGTGGTTAACGAATCCGACTAAGAACGATGAGGTTGTGGGTTCGATCCCCGGCCTTGCTCAGTGGGTTAAGGATCCGGCGTTGCCGTGAGCTGTGGTGTAGGTCGCAGACGCGGCTCGGATCCCGCGTTGCTGTGGCTGTGGCGAAGGCCGGCAGCTACAGCTCCTGTTAGACCCCCTAGCCTGGGAACCTCCATATGCTGCGGGTGCGGTTCCACGTAAAGGCAAAAAAAAAAAAGACAAAAAAAAAATAAAGTAACTGGATAATTCACCCTGGAAATATGTATTGGGGAGCAAAGAAATTCTGAGCACAAATGAAAATTATATTAATATAGCTACTTTTCCCACTACATCCTAATTTAAGGATGTCAGATCAGGAGTTCCCATCGTGTCATGGCTCAGTGGAAGCAAATCTGATAAGCAGCCATGAGAACGCAGGTTTGATCCCTGGCCTCACTCAGTGGGTTAAGGATCTGGCATTGCCGTGAGCTGTGGTGTAAGTCACAGACGCAGCTCAGATCTGGCATTGCTGTGGCTGTGGCATAGGCCAGGGTTTCAGCTCTGATTCAACCCCGAGCCTGGGAACCTTCATATGCCACAGGTGTGTGGCCCTAAAAAAAGGATGTCAAATCATCTATGACTAATATGTCTTTCTTCTGCCTTCATAATTCACTTGCATTTTTTTGTTCAAAACAAAACTTAAATTGGACCTTACACTCAAAACCTCAGACGAATTCCATCTCCCTCATACTACCTTTTTAAATAAATATTTTATATATAAAATACAACACACAAACTGTATCCAATCTCCTGGGATAGACCATGATGGGAAAATAACATTAAAAAGAATACATATTTTTAGTATTATTCTAATTTTAATTTTAACATTATTTTATTTTATTTTTTTTGTCTTTCTGCCTTATCTAGGGCCGTACCCACGGCATGTGGAGGTTCCCAGGCTAGGGGTCTAACAGGAGCTGTAGCTGCCAGCCTTCGCCACAGCCACAGCAACGCGAGATCCGAGCTGCATCTGCAACCTACACCACAGCTCACGGCAACACTGGATCCTTAACCCACTGAGCAAGGCCAAGGATCGAACCCGCAACCTCATGGTTCCTAGTCGGATTCGTTAACCACTGAGCCACGATGGGAACTCCTAACATTATTTTAATATTATATATATGACTGAGTCACTTCGTTATATAGTAGAAATTGACACAATATTGTAAATCAACTATACTTTAATAAAAAGTAAAATAAAATATAAGACACGCAACTCTAATTGATTTTGTGATATGTGTTATTTACATTATTTCCATCTTTTGAGTTTTAAATGTCTCAAAGAGGTAAAAGTCAGCAACATCTTTTGTAACCTCCCACTGCATTTAGCAGAATGACTGAGATAACATTTTCCCAGTACAATTTAATATGGTACAGAAAAATGTAGGCTTAAGGAAGATGACAAAATCAAAGAAACAAATCTGGCAGGCTGCTATTACTAATGAGGTGACTCTGAGAAAAAGAGCATCCAACAATATTAAGGGAAATAATTTCTAGTTATTAAAGTATTTTGAGTCACTCCCTAAGTACAGGTGGTAATCACCATTAGTAATAACATTTTCTAAAAGGAACAACAGTATTATGACTAGATCACCATCTCTGATTTGGAAGCAAACTGCAGAAGTTGAGTACAAACATGACATGACATGTATGAAATCTGACTATTCAAAACCATTTCTTAAAGCTGATCACAGGAGCTCAAACATTATTTTTAAATCCCTCTAAAATAATTAGTCCTCATAATTTGAGAAAGGTTTCTGGATTCTTAATAAATTATATAGTAAATTTTAATTATTTTTAAAATTATTTTTTGGATATAGTTCTACCTGGATAATTTTTTAAAACTTTCTTGGGAGTTCCTGTCGTGGCTCAGCGGAAACGAATCCGGCTAGGAACCATGATGTTGTGGGTTCGATCTCTGGCCTTGCTCAGTGGGTTAAGGATCCGGCGTTGCTGTGAGCTGTGGTGTAGATCGCAGACGCAGCTCGGATCCCGCGTTGCTGTGGCTGTGGCGTAGGCCGGCGGCTACAGCTCCACTTAGACTCCTAGCCTGGGAACCTCCACATGCCACGCGTGTGGCCCTAAAATGACAAAAAGACAAAAAAAAAAATATTTATTTATTTATTTATCTATCTTTTTAGTGCCACACCTGCGGCATATGGACGTTCCCAGACTAGGGGTTGAATCTGAACTGCAACTGCTGTTCTACACCACAGCCACAACACCACCAGATCCAAGCCACATCTGCAACGTACACCACAGCTCATGGCAATGCCGGAGCTTTAACCACTCAGTGGGGCCAGGGATCCGACCCACGTCTCCATGGATACTAGTATGGTTCATTATCTCTGAGCCACAACAGGAACTCCTACCTGGATAACTTTTGATCACTACAGTAATCGAGGAAATGCAAATTAAAAGCACAATGAATGTCATTTATATTCTCAGGTAGACAAAAATTTCAAAATGTGACAATTTGCCAAGTGTTAATGAGAACGCGAAGCAACAGAATCTCTCCTAATTCAGCAGATTAGAGTGCAAATTAGTATAACCATTATGGAACCTGGTTGGCTATATCTGGTAGAGCTGGAGATACCCATATGCTAGAACTAAATATTTTCACTCCTAGGCATAGTACACTAAAGAAAGTCTCACAAGTGTACAAGGAACAATAAATAGGAATATTCACTGCAAAAAGAAACTTTGGAATAACCTTAATGTCTACCAACTGGAAAATGGAAAAGCAGATGGTGGTATATATACAGTGGAACATGACCCTGTAGTTAAAATAAACTAGTGGTTCTCACTGGGAAGAGGGGAGATTTCCCCAGCAAAGAGACTTCTGGCAATATCTGGAGACATTTTTGGTTATCACCATGGGGCGCCGGGGAGGGGGGACATGCTATGGGCATCTAGTAGGTAGAAGGTATATCGCCAAACATCTTATAATGGATAAAAAAGGCCCTCACAACAAAGAATTATCCAAATGTCAACAGAACAGAGACTGAGAAACTCTGAACTAAAACTACAAGTAGCAAAGTGGCTAAATCTCATAAACATAGTTAAGGAAATAAAAAGTTTCAGAAAGATACAAAAGTCTAAAAATGTAAAACAGGAGTTCTCTTGTGGCTCAGCGGGTTAAGGATCCAGCGCTGTCACTGCAGCAGCTCAGGTTACTGCCACGGTGCAGGTTCCATCCCTGGGCCAGGAACTTCCACATGCCACAGGCACGGCCCCCCAAAAAACTGTAAAACAGTATCATATTTTGGTCTCATATGCACATATATATAGTGGTGTTAGTTAAAAAGGCTGAGTAGTGTATACACAGATATGTTACAGGGCTCCCTATACCCTGTAGGCTTAGGATATTTCATTATAAGAATTTTAAGTGGATAAGCAATGAGATCCTGCTGTATAGCACAGGGAACTATATCTAGTCACTTGTAATGGAACATAATGGAGGATGAGAAAAAGAATGTGTATACATATACATGTGTGTGTGTGACTAGGTCACTTTGCTATACACCAGAAATTGACAGAACAATGTAAATCAACTATAATAGAAAAAATAAAAACCTAAAAAAAGAATTTTTAAAAAGAAAATGAATGAATGAGCCCAGAGGACATTGTGCTAAGTGAAATAAGCCAGACAAAGAAAGAAAAAAACTGCATGATCTCACCTTAGAAGCAGAGACTAGAATGGTGGTTATCAGGGGCTGAGGAGTGGGGGAAATGAGGAAATGTTAGTCGAAGGGTACAGAGTTTCAGTTATGCAAGATGAATAAACTCTGGAGATCTAATGTACAGCATGATGACTACAGTTATTAACACTGTATTGTATACTTGAAACTTGCTAGAAGAAATCTTTTTTTATTTTTTTGTCTTTTGTCCTTTTTAGGGCCGCACCTGTGGCATATGGAGGTTCCCAGGCTAGGGGTCGAATCGGAGCTGTAGCCACAGGCCTACGCCAGAGCCACAGCAATGCAGGATCCGAGCCGCGTCTGTGACCTACAGCACAGCTCACGGCAACGCAACGCCGGATGATTAACCCACTGAGCAAGGCCAGGGATGGAACCCACAACCTCATGATTCCTAGACAGATTTGTTAACCACTGCACCACAGTGGAAACTCCTTGCTAAAAGAAATCTTTATTGTTCTCCACAACAACAAAAAATGGTAACTATGAAGTGACAGATATATTAATGACCTTGATTGCAGTAATCATAGCACACCGTATATGTATATCAAAATATCTCATTGTACACCTTAAATATATACAATTTCTATTTGTCAGCTATATCTCAGCAAAGATGGAGAAAAAATATTTAAAAAAAAAACCCAGCCTACTTCAGGAGGAAATAAAGAAGAAAATATAGTGAATGTGCAGAAATTGAGAAAAATTGCCAAAATTGAAATAATTCAATAAGTGAGACCAATGATAAACTCAAACATATAAACATACAAAAATCACTCAGTCTTTTATACCAGGGCTATAAAAGCACCCCTATTTTGTTAACAAATTGGTGATTTCCAGCTATGCAAACAACATTGATCTAGTTCCCTTCAGGGTAGATATATCCTGGGTAGATATCTAGGGTAGATAACAATTTAAATTTTTTTTTAATTTTATACTTAGTTTTTTCCTACTCATTTGCTTTTATTTAAAATCTACCACCTGGGGAGTTCCATCATGGTGCAATGGAAACGTATCTGACTAGGAACCACGAGATTGTGGGTTTGATCCCTGGCCTCGCTCAGTGGGTTAAGGATCCGGCGTTGTGGTGAGCTGTGGTGTAGGTCATAGATGCAGCTCAGATCTGGTGTGGCTGTGGCTGTGGCACAGGCTGGCAGCTGTAGCTCCGAGTGGACTCCTAGCCTCGGAACCTCCATATGCTGCAGGTGCAGCCCTAAAAAGCAAAAAATAAAATAAAATCTACCACCTAATAAATTGAAAACAAAAAGAGAAAGCATCAGCTTCTTTATTATGTTATATAATACATCTTGCTTAAATTGTGTAAACCTTTAAAATGAAGATTGATCTTATTCTTTAACTTGTTTTCAAAATACTGAGTGTCTAATTTCTTTCAGCAGACAACTGTCATTATACAAACAGAGAACTAAGATTCCAGATGAAACAGCTGTAGTAGACAAGTATGTTTCAAAACATAATTGTTCTTTCCATTTGACCGTTCCCAAAAGATTACGAGGCAATACATAAGACATATTAGTAAGGTCAAAAGAGAACAAAACATTCAAATTAGGAAAAATGCTTTGCTGGCCATTTTTGTGACTTCAGGACTAATCATCACCTCTTACAAAAGAGCTGTCCTAGTGACAATACAGATATTTCAGATTCCTATAGCATTGCATAGTTGACAAAACTTCTACAAACATCAATTTTACAATAATCCTGCAATGTAAATAAGGTAGTAGCCTCCTTTTAAAATTAAGGAGACTAGGAGTTCCTGTTGTGGCTCAGTGGTTACCAACCCGACTAGTACCCATGAGGACGCAGGTTCAATCCCTTGGCCTTGCTCAGTGGGTTAAGGATCCCGCGTTGCCATGAGCTGTGGGGTAGATCGTAGACGCAACTGGGATCCTGAGTTGCTGTGGCTGTGCTGTAGGCAAGCGGCTACAGCTCTGATTCGACCCCTAGCCAGGGAACCTCCATACGCTGTGGGAGCAGCCCTAAAAAGACAAAAGACAAAAAAAAATCCAAAAAAATAGGTAAGGCATTCCCTGGTGGCTCAGAGGGTTAAGGATCTGACTTCAAAGCTATGGCTCAGGTTGCTGCTGTGGCGCAGGTTCCATCCCTGTCACAGGAACTTCCACATAAATGCAGGTATTGCCAAAAAATTAAAATTAGAAAATAAAAAATATTTTAAATGTTAATTAGACCACATTTTTTAAAAAAAGAAAAATATTGTTACCCTGCAATGAACACAGGTGGGAAGGCAAGTTAATCAGAAACTAAGAAATGGACCTCAGAGTTCCCATTGTGGCACAGCAGAAACGAATGACTAGGAACCATGAGGTTGCAGGTTTGATCCCTGGCCTTGCTCAGTGGGTTAAGGATCCAAAGTTGCAATGAGCTGTGGTGCAGGTCACAGATGTGGCTCGGGTCCCAAGTTGCTGTGGCTGTGGCATAGGCCAGCAGCTGTAGCTCCAATTGGACCCCTAGCCTGGGAACCTCCATATGCTGTGGGTGCGGCCCTAAAAAGAAAAAAAAAAGACCTCAAGTTACTAGATGCTTTTCCACCAAGGGCTGAACATTTGCTGCCTTGTCAATAATATATTAGATGGGAAAAAATGTTTTTAGTATGGGTGAAACTTCTCTTGCCTCAGACAAGGCCATTTTTACCTCTGGAAAGCAGAGAGAAATGGGATTCAACTATCTGACATTAAAATGTGTCAGCTAGGACTTCCCGTCGTGGCTCAACGGAAATGAATCCGACTAGGAACCATGAGGTTGTGGGTTCGATCCCTGGCCTTGCTCAGTGGGTTAGGGATCCGACATTGCCGTGAGCTGTGGTGTAGGTCACAGACACGGCTGGGATCCCGCATTGCTGTGGCTGTGGTGTAGGCCGGCGGCTACAGCTCCGATTAGACCCCAGCCCGGGAACCTCCACATGCTGTGGGTTCGGCCCTAAAATGACAAAAGACAAAAAAAAAAAAAAAATGTGTGTCAGCTACTTTTCAACCATATTATGAGTTAAATACGGTCTTAGTGCAGTAGTCTATCTTAGATTCTAAGATTGCTTAGTAGTTGGAATGCTCTTTACCCTCTATCAAAACAAGCACCTGTTTCAAGAATATCAGATACGATTTATAGGTAAATCTTGCCACTTGTAATGCTATAGCTCTCTTCACAGGGAAAAACCCATGTTGCGGTTTTAGTTCTAAGACAAAATAGTGTCCCAAACCACTGATGAGAAAATATTAAATACCTATGAAAACTAAAAACAACAGACAGTATTTAACTACACATAGTAAATTTTAAAAAGCTCTTATTTTATATTTGCTAAACTGATAATAACAAACTATAAAATAAATGATAAAAGTTTGATGAGGCTGAAAATGACAAATCAGCTTGACTAAACTTTTCAAGCATGGCATTAATTTTATAAAAACCATCACTAAAAAGGATAATAATGGTTACTACCTTACCAGAGAGTAAAATATCTTTAAAAGTTTTTTTTTAAAGTTGGTTTATAACATATTAGTTTCGTGTGTACAATATTACTAACATCAGAATGGACAGATCCTTTGCAATGCGAGAGAAAGTCTCAGAAATAGACATGTGTATACATAAGAATTTAATATATAATAAGGGAAGTATTTCAAACTGATGAGGAAATCACTAAGTGGTGTTGCCATAATGTGATATCCATGTGAGGTAAACATATTTAGATCCCATCTTACACCAAAAGTAATTCCAAATGAGTCAAAGACTGAAATGGAAAAAAAATTAATGTTCAAAGATATAACAGAAATTACTAAGAGCAACAACAAAACCTGGGGTGGGGAAGGCCTTTCTAAGCCTAAGCCAAAAGTGGAAACTGTGAAAGAAAAGATTTTTAAATTTAATTTATATAACGTTTTTAAACGTCTTATGGCAAAATATATATATAAAGAAATTACAAAAACATATGCACCCCAATGTTGACTGCAGCACTATTCACAATAGCCAAGACATGAACAACCTAAATGTCCATTGACAGATGAATGGATAAGATGTGGTACATATACACAATGGAATACTACTCAGCCATAAAATAGAACCAAATAATGCTATTTGTAGCAACATGGATGGAACTAGATATTCTCATATTAAGTGAAGGAAGTCAGAAAGAGAAAGGCAGGGGAGTTCACTTCGTGGCTCAGTGGTTAACGAATCTGACTAAGAACCATTAGGTTGCAGGTTCGATCCCTGGCCTTGCTCAGTGGGTTAAGGATCCGGCGTTGCCGTGAGCTGTGGTGAAGGTTGCAGACGCGGCTCGGATCCCGCGTTGCTGTGGCTGTGGCGAAGGCCGGCAGCTACAGCTCCTGTTAGACCCCTAGCCTGGGAACCTCCATATACCGCAGGTACGGCTTCACATAAAAAAAAAAAAGGCAAAAAGACAAAAAAAAAAAAAAGAAAGAGAAAGGCAAATACCTTATACTATCAGTTATATCTGGAATCTAATATATGGTTCAAATGAACCTATCTACAGAACAGAAACAGACTCACATACCTGGAGACCAGACTGTCTCCAAAGAGGAGAGAGGAGAGAATGGGATGGACTGTGAGTTTGGGGTTAGTAGATGCAAACTATTACAATTAGAATGGATAAGCAATGAGGTCCTACTGTACAGCCCAAGGAACTATCCAATTTTGGGGGACAGAACATGATGGAAGATAATATGAAAAAAAAAAGAATGTATTTATATGTATGACTGGGTGACTTTTCTGTATGGCAGAAATTGCCACAACACTGCAAGTCAGCTATCTTTTTTTTTTTGTCTTTTTAGGGCCACACCTGCCACATATGAAGGTGCCCAGGCTAGGGGTCGAATTAGAGCTATAGGCCCCAGCCTACACCACAGCCACTGCCATGCAGGATCCGAGCCATGTCTGCAACCTACACCACAGCTCATGGCAACACTGGATCCTTAGCTCACTTAGTGAGGCCAGGGATCAAACCTGCATCCTCATGGATACTAGTCGGGTCCGTTAACTGTTGAGCCATGACAGGAACTCCCTCAACTATCATTTTTAAAAAGTATATGAAATATATAGTCACTTATCCTTTACATTGCAAACACAGATGATTATCTGTACATCTCTGAGTATAAAATATTTTTTAAAAATATATACATGGAGTCTCTTTATATCTTGAAATAGATTGTAGTAATTGTTGTACAAGTCTGGGAATACACTAAAAACCACCAAGTTACACACATAAAATGGTATCTCAAAAAAGCCCATATATGTAATATCAGACCACTGGCACAACAAAAATTCTGAAATTCCAATAAATACATAAAAATTTACATTTAAAGTTATAAATTAAAATGACAGTGGAGTTCCTGCTGTGGTGCAATGGGATCGGTGGCATCTTGGGAGCACTGGGAAGCAGGTTCAATCCTCAGCCCGGCACAGTGGGTTAAGGATCTGGCATTGCCACACCTGCAGCCTAGGTCCCAACCGCAGCTCAGATCTGATCCCTGGCCTGGGAACTTCATATGCAGCAGGGCGGCCAAAAAAGGAAATTAATTATTAATTAAATAACTAAGATACAATTTTTTCCACCTACTAGATTAGTAAAATGTGTCTATTACCATATACCCTAAAAACAACAAAATAGAGAAGCTAAATTTTTTATTGTAGGGCATTGGTTAAATAAACTCTGTATATCCACTATCTAGTAGATAGATGTCATATTTTTGGCTACCAGCATCCAAACACACCAGGTAGGTTAAGGAAATCCCCTCTTATGAGTATCTCAGTAATACCTGCCCCAACTATTGCCAAAGTGGCATGAAGGGATACTATCTTTCCTTTCATCTTTGAAGCTAAGTGATTCTAGGCCTGGCTGGACATATGCTTCTGTCCAGGGTTTTGAATTCTGAGGAAGTGACACAAATACATAGTGAGAGTTAAAGAGAATTCACGGTAGTTGCAGCGGGCCAGAATGCCAGCAGTGGTAGTGGCAAAAGTCCT
>PVHT020000026.1:3695759-3732042 GCA_004024745.2 Catagonus wagneri
AAAAAAAAAAAAAAAAGATTTATAGGAGTTCCCCTTGTGGCGCAGTGGAAACCAATGTGACTAGGAACCATGAGGTTGCAAGTTCAATCCCTGGCCTTGCTCAGTGGGTTAAGGATCCGGCATTGCCGTGAGCTGTGGTGTAGGTCGTGGACGCGGCTTGGATCCCACGTTGCTGTGCCTGTGTTGCAGGCCAGCAGCCGTAGCTCTAATTAGACCATAGCCTGGGACCTTCCATATGCCTCGGGTTCGGCCCTAAAAAAGACCAAAAAAAAAAAAAAAGGCTTTAAAGAAAAAGATTTATAAAGTCAAAAAAATGAGCCCACTGGTGTTGCTAGAACCCAGGCAGGCATAGGGTCTGGTATTGTGTGAGTGCATTTCTTCAGCCATGGCCATGACCTGGCCTTCAAAATGAAAAATGCCAACCGAGGACCAAGGACCAAGGACCGTGGATCTTTGATCAAAGATCCTGGCATATTTACTTTTTTCTAATGTCAGTGCATATATTTTTGCTGCAGTGAAGAGGCAGCCACAAAAGGACAGATGAGAGAATACAATAACGTAGTATACTTCCAATTATTAGAGAAATGCAAATCAAAACCACTATGAGGTACCACCTTACACCAGCCAGAATGGCCATCATCAAAAAGTCTACAAACAGTACGTGCTGGAGAGGATGTGGAGTAAAGGGAACTCTATTACACTGTTGGTGGGAATGTAAATTGGTACAACCACAGTGGAAAACAGTACGGAGATTCCTCAGAAAACTAAAAACAGAATTACCATTTGATCCAGCAATCTCATTCCTGGGCATCTACCCAGAGAAAACCATGACTCAAAAAGTCACACGTATTCCAATGTTCATTGCAGCACTCTATACAATAGCCAAGACATGGAAACAACCTAAATGTCATTGACAGAGGAGTGGATAAAAAAGATGTGGTACATATACACAATGGACTGTTACTCAGCCATTAAAAGGAAAGAAATAATGGTATTTGTAGCAACATGAATGAACCTAGAAATCATCACGCTAAGTGAAGTCAGTCAATGAGACACCAACATCAAATGCTATCACTTACATGTGGAATCTAAAAAAAGGACACAATCAACTTCTCTGCAGAACAGACAATGACTCACAGACTGAAAAACTTTATGGTTTCAAATGATACAGGTTGCGGGGTGGGGGGGGATACACTGAGGGTTTGGGATAGAAATGCTATGAAATTTGGTTGTGATGACTGTTGTACAACTATAAATGTAATAAAATTCACTGAGTAATTAAAAAATAAAATAAGGTAATATTTAAAATAATTGTGTTGGAAGTTCCTGCTGTGGCACAGCAGGATTATTCAGTGGCATCTCTGCAGCACCAGAATGCAGGTTCGATCCCCCATCTGGTACAGTGGGTTAAAAGGATCCAGCGTTGCCACAGCAGCGACTGGATCTGATCCCAAGCCTGGGAACTCCATATGCTTTGGAGGAGGCTAACACATACCTACATACCTACCTAAATACTTAAATAAAAAATAATTTAATTAAATAATTTTTTAAAAAAGCAATGTTGTCACCACTGGGGCAGGAATGCAGGCACAATAAAATATTTAAAAATGAGCCCATTATCAGAAATGACATAATTGTCCACAAAGTTAGTCACTCTCACTAGCAGACTTGAGCAGTAGCCTGTTTAGACAGATAACAGGTGAGAGAGAAGCCCTGGAAAGAGACACTTGGCTTATTAACCCAACACATGCTGAAATCACCCAGGTAGGACTGGTTTATATGCACCTGAAAAGATGACCAATTTATAAATCGGGTTACTTTATTCAAAGCATATGCAATGGAGTTCTTCCCATTGTGGCTTAGCGGGTTAAGGACCTGACGTAGTATCCTTGAGGTTGCGGGTTCAATCCCTGGCCTCACTCAGTGGGTTAAGGATCCAGTGTTGCCTCAAGCTGCAGCATAGGTCACAGATGCAGCTCAAATCCAGTGTTACTATGGCTGCAGTGCAGGCCTGCAGCTGCAGCTCCAATTCGACTCCTAGCCTGGAAACTTCAATATGCTGCAAGTGTTGCCATAAAAAAAAAGCTTATGCAAGAAAAGAGGGAATAAAGATTATATACTTTCTTCTAATATGCAAATTTCTTCCTTGCTGATAGCTCATAGTGTATGATTACAAACCTTTTTTAAAATAGCTTCTAATGGAGTGCCCGTTGTGGCGCAGCGGTTAACAAATCCAACTAGGAACCATGAGGTAGCCATAAAAGGGACAGATGAGAGAATACAATAATGTAGTATACTTCCAATTAAAAAAAAAAAAAAGGTTTGATCCCTAACCTTGATCAATGGGTTAACAATCCAGCGTTGCCCTGAGCTGTGGTATAGGTCACAGACGCGGCTCGGATCTGGCATTGCTATGGTTGTGGCGTAGGTCGGTGGCTACAGCTCCAATTTGACCCCTAGCCTGGGAACCTCCATATGCCATGGGTACGGCCTTAAAAAAAAGCCAAAAAAAAGCAAAAATTTAATAAATAAAATAGGTATTAGTCAGAGTTCCTATCGTGGTGCAGCAGAAGCAAATCCAACTAGGAACCATGAGGTTGTGGGTTTAACTCCTGGCTTTGCTCAGTGGGTTAAGGATCCGGTGTTGCTGAGAGCCATGGTGTAGGTCACAGACGTGTCTCAGATCTGGTGTTGCTGTGGCTGTGGCATAGGCTGGCAGCTGTAGCTCTAATTTGACCCCTAGCCTGGAAAACTCCATATGCTGCAGGTGCAGCCCCAAAAAAGCAAAAAAAAAAAAAAAGTACGAGTCATTTTATTCTGTTTTTTATTTATTTATTTATTTTTGGCTACAACCACAGGATATGGTAGTTCCTAGGCCAGGGATTGAACCTGTACCACAGCAGTGACCATGCAAGATCCTTAACCACTAAGCTACCAGGGAACTTCTACAAACCTTTTTTTTAAATTTTTTAATTAAGTATAGTTGATTTACAATATTGTGTCAATTTCTAAATTATATGCTTTTTATTTAGCATATAATTTAGCTGTTAAATAAAGGATGATTAACTAAACTAGCTAGAAATACAAATTTGGGAAATATAAACTAGATATATAATTAAAACAGCAATACTATGGTTTTTTCTTATCATACTGACAAAAACTTAAAGACCAATGTATTTATTTAATATGATCAAGGATGCATAAAGATATTTTACCACACTGTCAATCAAGTATCAATCGCTATGGCCTTTTTTGGAGGGCAATTTTGTAATACCTATCAAGATATCACATGTATATAATCTTTGACCCAGCAATTTCACTTTACACATTTGCAGATAGCTGTTTTCCAAACACAAGAGGAAATAGGTCACATGCAGTTCCTGTTTTTTAAAGAAAAGCAAAGGTTCAGAGTGACAAAGAAAGGAGTTCCCATTGTAGCACAGTGGAGATGAATCCAACTAGTATCCATGAGGACACGGGTTCAATCCCTGGCGTCACTCAGTGGGTCAAGGATCCGGCATTACTGAGAGTTGTGGTGTAGGTTGCAGACATGACTCAGATCCAGTGTTGCTGTGGCTGTGGCATAGGCCTGCAGCTGCAGCTTGATTCAAGCGCTAGCCTGGGAACTTCCTTATGCCATGGGTGTGGCCCTAAAAAGAAAAACAAGAGTGACAAAGAAAAAGGAGATAGCAGAAAACAGAAGTGAGGAAAAGAGGAGTACGAGGGGACTGATAGGGAAGTGTGGGGAAAATAATTCTTTTAGTGCTGGGCATAAAAATAATGAACAGAATGTGATCCTTTTTTTTTCTTTTTTGGCCACACCCACAGCATGCAAGTTTCTGGGCCAAGGATCGAACCCATGCCACAGCAGCGACCCAAGCCACTGCAGTGACAACATGAATCCTTAACCTGCTGAGCCACAAGAAAACTCCAGAATATGATTTTTTAATCTTATATTAGAAAGAGAAGCAAAAGGAGGAGTTCCCACTATGGCACAACAGGATCCGGGGCGTCTTGGGAGCACTGGGATGCAGGTTTGATCCCCAGCGAGGCACAGTGGATTGAAGATCTGGCGTTGCCACAGCTGCAACTTAGGTCATGACTATGGCTTGAATCTGATCCCTGGCCTGGGAATTCCATATGCCATGGGGCAGCCAAAAAAAATAAAGTCTTCTTCAAACCTAGTAATATAGAAAGTCTATGAAATTAAAAATGAGACATATATAAATTACTTATAAAACCCTATGAGGGAGTTCCCGTTGTGGCTCAGTGGTTAACGAATCCAACTAGGAACCATGAGGTTGCGGGTTCAATCCCTGGCCTCGCTCAGTGGGTTAAGGATCCCGCGTTGCTATGGCTGTGGCATAGGCCGGCAGCTACAGCTCCAATTAGACCCCTAGCCTGGGAACCTCCATATGCCGCGGGTGGGGCCCTAGAAAAGGCAAAAAGACAAAAAAAAAAAACAACCCTATGAATGAGCAATTACAGAAGGTTGCACATTAAATGTAGGTTTTCCAACATTAGGAGATAATATGGTGGTTTTGTTTTGAGAGAATCTCTTTTTTAAACTTAATAACAACAAATAGCACCAATAAATCTGCCTTCAGCAAATAACTTTAGAGGTTATACTGCCTTGATAATTAAACATTACAGTCATTTCAACTTGCCCAAAAATGGTAAAACTGATAAATCACTTTTCTGACCATTCTTTCTACTCAAAAGGCTCAAAGACCTGGATGTCTACCCTGCCATACAGTTTCATTCTGAGACTTACGGGTTCACCTTGTTCCCAGAGAAACAATTCTCTTAGTGCAATATAGCAAAGAAATATAATAATTTATTCTCATATTCTCATACCCTTTAAGGTATCTAAAGATATTTTACATTTAGATTAGATAGCATGTGATATTAGCTCTCATATCTATTCAATAGGACAACAAAATTGAAAAGAAGTGAAAATAACTTATTCCTAAGTAATATTCTAATGATACAGTATAGTGAAAACTTTATTATTATTTTAGGAATCACACAGACGGAACAGACAGACATATGGTGAGCACTAGACCTGGAGTGAGGAAACCTGGGTCAAAAATAAATTACCTAAGTGAATTTGGGGAAGTCACTTAATTGCTCTCAGAGCCTCAATTTTTGTTCTTATAGGTCTCAAACTTCAATGTACTTAAGAATTATCCAAGGGAGAATTTTTAAACTCCTGATTCACAGGCCCTACACCCAAAGATCTCTTTCATTTAGAGAGGTGATGCCAAAGAATCTGCATTTTTAATAACGTCTCTGAAGCTTCCCATGCAGTAAAGACAGAGAATATACATTGACAAACATAGTCCTAAATAATATGGGAATTAACAGCTACTTAACCTACATAACAGGTTGTTATATGGATCTAATAAAAGCAAGGAAAAAAAGCAGGTATATGTTTATATAAACTTATGCATTTTTATAAATGGGATGTATTAGATGATATGCTTATTTTTTTGAAATACCCACTCTAACTACAGAGTTTACTAAGGCTGAGTTAATATAGAGAGGTGATAAAATAAATTTTTATAGGAGTTCCCATCATGGCTCAGTGGTAATAAACCTGACTAGTATCCATGAGTCTTTAAAAGCACTAACCACTTTAATATGCTACTAGTGGGAGTATAAATGTGTACAACTTTTCTACAGGGTAGTTTGGCACTACTTACCAAAATTTAGAATACACATGTCCTTTCATCAATCAATTCCACTTATAGGAATTTTATCTAAAAGATAGGCTCATAAAGATACATAGACAAGAATATTCATTGAAGCACTGTTTATTACAGCAAAGAATTGAAAACAACCTAAATGTTAATAGAAAAGGAACTAATTAAATAAAATACAGCATACCCACAGAACAAACATCGTACAACCATTTTATAAAAACAGTAGGTCTGCATTTCTTCATACAAGATGTACAAGACATGTTAAGTGAAAAACTCAAGGTACAAAGTAGCATATTATAGTATGATCCCATGAGTATAAAGACAAAAAAAAAGAGACTATATAGGTATTACATAGGCTTGGAAATGCACTGAAAATTTCTAGAATATACAAGAACCTACTAACGCTTTCTCTGAGGAAGGCCTGGGATTTCAGAACATTTTAATTTTTGTACCTTGTGACTTTATTACTATGAACATATATATTACTTTTGATACAAAAAAATAAGGTTAAAAAAACTACCACTCTGATCTAGCAGCACTGCTTTTTCAGGAATATACTGTATATCTAACATAAGAACAGATAAGATAAAGATATGTCTTTTTTTGTTTTCAAAAAAAGACAGACATAAGTGTTTATGTTTACATAGGAAAAAGTTTGGAAGACTATATAAAGTTATTTTGGAGAGTAGTAATCCTGGTAGTACTGTTATGATCTTTTGTTGTTTTCTGCAGTGAACATATTGTTTACTGAAACAGAGTGACTGACAACACATGTGGGGTTAAATCCATAAATCCTATGAATTAATTCAGATTGCTGCCCATTTTATTCCTCAGAGAAGCTCAAATCCCACTTTGGTTAATCTAATCCTGTAAGAATCCTAGTTTATGTCTAGTTCTAACAAGGGTTGTATGAAACCTGATGTTTATGAGATTTAAATTTATTAGAAAAAGAGACACTAAGAGTGATTAAGCCTTTTGAAAATTAATATTAAAATCTTATTCTCCATAACATTTAAAAATTCAGGGTACTTGTGAAAGGAAAATATTTATCCTGTGTTAACACCTTCCATCCTGGGCTGCCTGGATTGCAAGATAAACGCTTTTCTGTATGAGTCCAAGAAGCAGAAGCTCAAGCAGATATTATGCTCACAAAATTTATCATTAACTTACATAAATGGTCTACTGAATGATCTAGCACTAGTAAAAGTTTTTCTGGTATGACCAGTAAATTCCAATGAAGTGAGAAAGTGTTTTTGTTTGTTTTGTTTTTATATATGATTCCCTATTTTTTAAATGAAAAGGGCATTTCTATGACTTTCCATACGATGTAAGAGTTAATAAAGTTGCATTTACTTTCATTAATTGAATTGCACATTATACGCTACCAAGTTGATAACATACGTCCTAAGGGGATAATTAGTTGCCTTTATTTCTACCTATGAGAGTTGACAGACCAGAACAAATATTAACACTAACCAACAGCATGCCTATTAATTTGGTGAGAATTGGCAAGAATGGTGTAAGGGGAGGATGGGAAGGAGAGAGAACCATTCTATCACTTCCAAACTTCCCTCATGCTGGCTTCTTTCATTTAGCAAAAGGCATTTTATTTTATTATTATTATTTGCTTTTTCATAGACATACCTGTGGCATATGAAGGTTCCCAGGCTAGGGGTCAAATCAGAGATGTAGCTGCTGGCCTACACCACAGCCACAGTAATTCGGGATTCAAGCCATGTCTGCCACCTACACCACAGCTCACAGCAACACCAGATCCTTAATCCACTGAGCAAGGCCAGGGACTGAACCCGCAACCTCATGGTTCCTAGTTGGATTTGTTTCCCCTGTGCAGCAAAACGCATTTTAAGATTCGCCTACATTATTGCATGAATCAATAGGTAATTACTTTTTTGTCATAGAATAGTATTCCACAGTGTGGCTATATAACAATCTATTTATCCATCAGTTGAAATAACTGGGTTGTTTCCAATTTGGGGTGATTAATATTCATGTACAGGTTTTACATGAACATAAGTTTTCATTTCTCTTCGATAGATACCTAGAAGTAGGATTGCTGAGTCATACAGTAAAAATGTTTAATTTCATAGGAAACTAACCAACTGTCTTCCAAAGTAGCTATATCATGTTTCATTCCTACCAGCAAAGTATGAAAGTTTCAGTTGCTCTGCCTTGCTAACATTTGGTATTGCCAGTTATGCTTTAAGTTTTGACATTCTAATAGGTATATATGGTAACTAACTGTGATTCTTTTTTACTTTATTTCTCAGAGCATTTTTAGGTTCAGAGCAAAACTGAAAAAAAAAAGTATAGAAATTTCCCATTTATTCCTTGTGCCCCCAACGTACAACCTCCCCAACTATCAACATCCTGAATCAGATTGCTAAATTTGTTACAATCACCACTGTAGGGTGTTTTTTTTTTGGCCCCATATGGAAGTTCCCAGGCTAGGGGTCAAATTGGAGCTATAGCTGGCAGCCTACACCACAGCCACAGCAATGCCAGATCCAAGCCATGTCTGCGACCTACACCATAGCTCACAGCAACGCCAGATCCTTAACCCACTGAGTAAGGCCAGGGACCAAACCCACATGTGCTCATGGATACCAGTCAGGTTCCTTACCACTGCACCACCAAAGGAACTTCCACCATTGTGGTATTAATTTGCATTCCTCTACAGGTTTTAATTAGCACTTGCCTAA
Organism: Catagonus wagneri; assembly: GCA_004024745.2. NCBI lineage: Eukaryota > Metazoa > Chordata > Mammalia > Artiodactyla > Tayassuidae > Catagonus > Catagonus wagneri. The sequence continues at coordinate 3,704,185 of PVHT020000026.1, forward strand.
TTTGCATTTTCTTTATTTGCTATTTGTATATCTTCTAGGTGAAGGGTATATTCAAACAGACCTTTTGCCCATTCTGTTATTGGATTATTTTCTCACTGCTGAAATTTGAGGGTTTTAAAATTTTATTCTGGATATAACTTTTTGTCAGAAATGTGATTTGCAAATAAACATTTTATCCCAGTCTGTGACTTGAATTTTCATTTTCTTTCACAGAACAAAAGCTTTTGATTTTAATAAAGGCTATGTATCCAATTTTACATTTACGGATTATGCTTTTGGGGTAATACAGACTTCTAATCACATTTTTCTCATGTCTTACTTTATATAAGAAGTATTTCTCCTAACTAGCAGCTTTGGTCACAAAGCTGAGAACAAATTAAAACTTCCACGTTCCCATTGTGGCTCAGCAGGTTACAAACCCAACTAGTATCTATAAGGATGTAGGTTCAATCCCTGGCCTTGCTCAGTGGATTAAGGATCTGGCACTGTCGTGAGCTGTGGTGTAGGTGGCAGACATGGCTCAAATCTTGCTTTGCTGTGGCTGTGGCGTCAGCTGTAGCTCCGATTCAACCCCTAGCCTGAGAACTTCCATATGCCACAGCTGCGGCCCTAAAAAAAGCAAAAAGAAAAAATTTCCATTAATTTTTAAAATGGGTATGGAGTTCAGGATGATAAAAAAAGTTCCAGAGATAGATGGTGGTGATGGTTGCATAACAGTGAATACACTTAATGCCACTAATCTATACACCTAAAAATGGTAAGTTCTGTTACATAATTTTACCATAATAAAAAGAAAAAACTGCCACCAAACAACAGTATGTCAGGGAAGTCAATGTTCTAAAGCTCAAGCACACTATTTCTTAGAACTTAAGGCAATGATGAAACTAAAGCAATGGAGCCAAAGCTTCACTTTGTGGATAATGAATGAGGATCCATTTCCAAGATGAGAGTTAGCTAGTCAAAAGGACATTGCCCAGCACTAAGGAGTTCCCTTGTGGCTCAGCAGGTCTGGCTTTGTCACTGCAGCCTGAATCACTGCTGCGGTGCACATTCAATCCCTGGCCCAAGAACTTCCACATGCTGTGAGCGTGATCCAAAAAAACAAAACAAAAAACAAAAACACAAGAGTGAAGACAAGAGAAAACCACCAGACAATCTGATGCCAGAGCTCTCACTTCAGACCTTCCCTTATACTGTTTCCAAATTCATGCGGAAAAACTCTCTCTTCATTCAGCTTTTACTTCAAGAAACATAAAAGTTTTAGAAAATTAGAAATAAATTAATAAACATTCATTGGGGACTGTTAGCTATCATTTACTTTGCAGCGGAATGGGTAACAGTTCTATATCTGAAGTCAAATGGCCTGGTGTCAAATCCTGGCTCTGGCTTTGTGTTGAAATAACCTTTTTTTCCTCTCTTTTTGTCTTTTTAGGGCCACACCTGCAGCATATGGAGGCTCCCAGGCTAGGGGTCGAATCGGAGCTGTAGCCACTGACCTACACCATAGCCACAGCAACACAGGATCCGAGCCACATCTGTGACCTACACCACAACTCATGGTAACACCGGATCCTTAACCCACTGAGAGAGGCCAGGGATCGAACCTGCAACCTCATGGTTCCTAGTCGGATTCATTTCTGCTGCGCCACAACGGGAATTCCGTGTTGAAATAACTTATGCATATTAGTTCAGGTGAATAAAATTTCCAATTTAGGGTGATAAAATCATATAGCACTAGAAGCTTATTCACTCAAAATGTGTAACTTATCCTATCTTGAAGTTCAAAAATATCATAAGCTTCTCTGATATTATGAAGACTCAGTAATGCTTAGAATAGTATTTGAATATCTATATAAAGTTAGCTATTACTGTTTATAAGAGTTACCTGGGAAAAGATCACTTCATCTATAAAACGGTATTTAAGAACAATGGCTCTGGAATCAGGTTACCTTGATTTAAATCTTAACTTTGCCACTTGGAGAATTTAAAGCCCTGGGCCTGCCACTTTGTCTCTTCAAGCATCAGTTTTCCATGGCTGAAAAGTATGAGTAATTATAACACTGATGTGAGGTTAAAATGAGATAATCTAGGCAAATTGCTTCCTATAATCCTTCATACACAGTAAGCCATCAATGCACATGAAAACTGTTTTTATTAGCAATATTAAAATTATATATTACTTAATAAAAATTATTAATTAATCGATATTAATATTAAATACCCTTTCTATAATTTGATTGTTAATACAAATATGCAGAGACAGCAATGCCGTAAGTAATCAATTCTTAGAGAACTGTAACTTATCTCATCTGGTGCTCATAAACATAGCTATCCCCTCATAAACAAAAGCTACCCTCTGCCAGTCCCTCTGTATCACAATCTTTTTGTTTTATATTTTACTATACCACTTATCACTATTTGGAATCTATTTTCTGTTTACTTATTTACAGTCTCTCTTCCCCTTCCAAAATGTAAGCTCCATGAGCAGGAAGGCATAACAGTTAAAAAGACAGACTCAAGAGCCAGACTGACTGGATTTGATTCCTATCTCTGCTGCTTGCTAGCTGTGTGAATTTGGGCATTTTACTGAAACTCTGTGCCTCAGTTTTCTTACCTGCAAATCACGGGTAATAACAGCATCTGTTTCATAAGGTTGTTATGAGGATTAAATGACTTTATATAAAGCACTTAGCAAAACCTAGCATTTATTAAGCACTCAGTAAATACTAGTATTATTGTTGACCTACTTCACTGCTGTCGTTCCAGCAACTTGAACAGTCCCTGACACAGAGCAGGCACCCAATGAACATTTAATGAATAAATGAATAATAAGAGCTCAATGTCTCAAATGGAGCCAGTCTTATAGCTCAGAAGTGTTCCTAAAAGAAAAAGTTGGGGATGAGAGAGACTGGGGTAAGGTACCTTCTGTGAGATCAAAGCCTCTGTTCAGACCCCATCTTCCACCTAAGTAAAAAACGCTGAAGGTACCATGCAATATGATCTAAATTCTAGAACTGCCTTCAGGAGCTAGGGAAATCCCTGAGTACCTCCTCTTTCCTCAGTTAACATTTATTAAGCAGTTACTATGAGTAGTACTTTGCATGTATTAACTAATTTAACCCTTACAACAATCTTGAGGTAAATACTACAATTACCCTCATTTTACAGATGGGGACACAGAGGCATGAATAAAAGTAACTATCGCAAGGTCATATAGCTAGTAAGTGGCTAAGTCTGAATTCAAACTCAAGATGTCTAGCTCTAGAGCCCATGCTTTTAGCAACTGTCTTTTTCATTATAGAACACTGACATGTTAGTGTCTGGAATTCTTTTCTCTACGTTCATTCATTTTTTGAGAGAAGCATTCTCCAATCTCCTGCCTGGAAAGCATATACCAGGACACTATACTTGAAGCAAGGGGAGAAGGGGCCAACTACTTAGTCTGCAGATTTCCACTGAATCTCCCCTTTTCAGCCCTGTGTTTCAGTGCCCTCTACTCAGCACATCATCCAAGAGCTCAGAGATTTTCACGTTAACTTAGGCCAGAGACTCTCCTTCTGGTCTCCTGTCACCCAGTGGGGTGGAGGTAGGAGGCAGGAGGGAGGATCTACCTTATTGCAGCAGGAAAGGGAAGAGACCTGAGGGGTCCAAAACCATTCTGTCAATTTTTAAAACATTCTTTTATTTTCAGCCCTGGATTGCTTCATCTTTTTTTTCCTTTTCTTTTTTCTCTCTCTCTCTCCTTTTTTTTTTTTTTGGTAAGGGCTCCACCCAGGGCATATGGAAGTTCCCAGGCTAGGGATCGAATCAGAGCTATAGCTGCTGGCCTATGCCACAGCAACACAAGATCCGAGCTGCATCTGTGGCCCTACACCAGAGCTCACTGCAACACGGGATCCTTGACCCACCGAGTGAGGCCAGGGATCAAACTCGCATCCTCATGGATACTAGTCAGGTTCATTTCTGCTGTGCCACAACGGGAACTCCACTTCCTCATCTTTTAGGAAAAAACACTTATCTTCAAGTTCTGAGCCTCTCATGGATAATGTGAGATAAAAGAACTGCAGTGGGTTAAGGATCTGGCATTGTCTCTCAACAGCATGGATTCAATCCCCAGTCTGGTGAAGTGGGTTAAGAATCAGACATTGCCATAGCTGTGACTTAGGTCACCATTGGGACTCAGATTCAATACCTAGCCCAGGAACATGCCAGAGGGTCTGGCAAGGAAAAAAAAAAAAAAAAACCTCTCACTTCTCATTGTTATCCCTCTGCGCAAGCAGGCTCCCTCTCTTCCTCTGCTTCCTACCTTCCAGTGATGTGTTCAAACCACACCTGCGCTGATGTCCCTCTCTTGTTCTATTTGACCTTGCAGGTTTAAGCCTTTTAAAATCTCTTTCTTTATTTTAAAGTTTTATTTAAGTACAGTTGATTTACAAGGTTGTCATAATCTCTCCAGTACCACAAACTGACTCAGTCATATATATATACACATATCCATTCTCCTTCAGATTCTTTTCCTACATAGATTATCACAGAATATTGCATAGAGTTCTCTGTGCTATACAGAATGTCCCTAAAATTTCTTCACTGTCATACTAGTGGAATTTGAGGACAAGAGCTAAATATGTATAGTCAGTTGACCATGTTTAAGCTCATATACTACTTTTAAAATGATATTTAAAGGATTGACCAGTTATCTAGAAAATTAACTTCTGCAAAATACCTCATTCCCCAGTGATGCTCAATAAAAGGTACTATAGATCACAAAAGACCATGGGCTGCACTGGAGGCTCAATTTCATGGGATTCCCAGAGGCTCACCTAAAACTTCTCTACTTAGGAGTTCCCGTCGTGGCTCAGCAGAAATGAATCTGACTAGCATCCATGAGGACAAAGGTTCGATCCCTGGCCTCGCTCAGTGGGTTAAGGATCTGGCATTGCTGTGGCTGTGGTGTAGGCCAAGGGCTATAGCTCCTATCTGACTCCCAGTCTGGGAACCTCCATATGCCACGGCTGTGGCCCTAAAGAAGATAATAATAATAAAAAGATGACAAAGATGCAGTACATTAGTGAAAACTGAGCAAAAAAAAAAAAAAAAACTCAAATAGGAAGGCAATATTAAAAAAAAATTTTCTACTTAACACAGAAGAGCCTATTAAACCCCCAAAAGTTGTTTTGTTTCAATTGCAAAACTATAGATCTATAACTAGAGATATTTTTTTAAGATTGTCTTATTTTTAGTTTTTTTGGCCGCATCTGCAGCATGCAAAACTTCCTGGGCCAGGAGTCAAACCAGGACCACAGCAGCGACTCAAGCCACAACAGTGACAACACTGGATCCTTAACCTACTGAGCCAACAAGGAACTTCCTAGAGACATTTGTTGAGAATACAGATGAAAAAAAAAAGTTCTATTACTTTCTACAAATGTATATAGTGAGCCAACTTTGTTTCTCAGACCATAAAGTTTTGAGACAAAAAGAGTCTGGAGAGATAGCCAAAAAGGATCTAGAGTTGAAATCAGAGAGACACTTTATGAGTAGAGTATTCTGGAAATCCAAAGAAATAAGTTTCTAAGTGCAGCCTCCGCTGCTAAGTGATACAATGAAAATATGTATGATGTGTTTGAAAGCCTGGATATTACAGACTTTTCTATCAGGAGGACAAAGACAATGGGTATTGACAGTGGATTTTACCTGTGCTGTTTTTTTCTCTGGACCAGCTTACCTGCATTAACTCACAAACTGCATTCAGAAAACTACGCAACAGAATTAGAAGTATAACAAATGACTCTAGAGGACAAGTGCCTCCCACAGAGATTAAAGTCTGTAACTCTGGCTTCATTAAATTTTTTTTTTGTCTTTTTGCTTTTCTAGGGCCGCACCCGCAGCATATGGAGGTTTCCAGGCTAGGGGTCTAATCGGAGCTGTAGCCGCCGGCCTATGCCACAGACACAGCAAGGCGGGATCCGAGCTCCGTCTGCAACCTACACCACAGTTCACGGCAATGCCAGATCCTTAACCCAGTGAGCGAGGCCAGGGATCAAACCCGCAACCTCATGGCTCCTAGTCGGATTCGTTAACCACTGAGCCATGACGGGAACTCCTCTGGCTTCATTAAAACTATTTAATCATGGAGTTCCCTTCGTGGCTCAGTGGTTAATGAACCTGACTAGGATCCATGAGGACGAGGGGCCAATCCCTGGCCTTGCTCAGTAGATTAAAGATTCGGCATTGCCATGAGCTGTGGTGTAGGTCACAGATGCGGCTCGGATCCTGTGTTGCTGTGGCTGTGGCTGTGGCCGGCAGCTATAGCTCCAAATGGACCCCTAGTCTGGGAACCTCCATATGCCACAGGTTCGGCCATAAAAAGCAAAAAAAAAAAAAAAAAAAAAATTTAATCAGCCAAACTAAAAACGTACCAGGTAGATTTATACCACCAACCCCATACACACTAGCATTCAATTTATGTCGGAGGATATTATACCACTCTCAGCGTATGTGGTATAGCTTGTTGACCCATCTTGCTCATTATGCAAAGGTATCTCCCCAATCAGGTAAGACTATATCAATCTTGCTAGTACTTTTTTAAAGCAGTTAACATACTGGTAAGAAAACATTTTGTCTTAATTTTTATAATTGAAATATTCATGTGATATGACTAAAACCTAAAAAAAAATTGCATGTCTATTTTTCAGAATATTTCGACTTTTCCTAATGTCCATATTTCTCATGAATTTTCTTTTTACCAAAACATGATCCAAGATCTATTACTTTTCAGCATGAAATAATCAAACATTCCATAAATATAGTCCGGATCTATATCCCCACCCACATCTAATCCCTCAATTCCTTTAACATCCTGTTTTACAGACTTTGGTAAATAAAGGTGAGATCATGATAACATTCTCTCTTGTTCAAAGTTGAACCACTATCAGAACAGATAAGGATGAAAATTTATGCACCAGAAATGTGTGGGAGTTCAGTTTATAAAAAAGGAACTAGTAATTCAGAAGTGTCAAGGACACCTGAATGGACAGCACAGGGAAGTATATCAAATCTCTTACGACAGAACATGATGGAAGATAGTATGAGAAAAAGTACATATATATGTATGTCTACATTACTGCTGTACAGCAGAAATTGGCACAACACTGTAAATCAACTATAATTCAATAAATAAAAAAGAACTGTCAAGGACAACTGTTTAGTCAGGTATTTTTATATAGATGAATGAGAACGAATTCAGAGAAGGCCTACATCACTCCCTTGAGAATTTTTTTTTTTTTTTTGTCTTTTTGCCTTTTATCTAGAGCCGCACCCACGGCATATGGAGGTTCCCAGGCTAGGGGTCTAACAGGAGCTGTAGCTGCCGGCCTTCGTCACAGCCACAGCAACGGGGGATCCGAGCCGCGTCTGCAACCTACACCACAGCTCACGGCAACACTGTATCCTTAACCCACTGAGCAAGGCCAGGGATCGAACCCGCAACCTCATGGTTCTTAGTCGGATTCGTTAACCACTGAGCCACGATGGGAACTCCCCTTGAGAATTTTTAATTGGCAAGTTTCAAGTGCTTTGTTATCACAAGCAAGCAGAAGTCCTAATACTGATAGCTATATCAAATCCACCGACTTGCTGAGAAAAAAATATTTTAAATTCAAGGTACATTTCTTGAACAGAAATCAAGACAAACCGCCATCAACAATATTTACTATTTTTTTAAGTTTAAAGTGCAAATTCATTAAAATTTTCAGGAAGATTTTTCGGAATTCATTCCTTAGTTCTGTGATTCTGTGCTGTCTTTAAGAAGCACTAGGATGGGAGTTTCCATTGTGGCTCATTGGTAATGATTTCGACTAGTGTCCATGAGAATGCAGGTTCAGTCCCTGGCTTCACTCCATGGGTTAAGGATCTGGCGTTGCCACAATCTGTGGCGTAGGTTGCAGATGTGGCTTGGATCCCCGAGTTGCTGTGGCTATGGTGTAGGCCAGCAGCTGCAGCTCTCATTCAACTCTTAGCCCAGGAACCTCCATATGCCACAAGTGCAGCCCTAAAAAGAAAAAAAAAGCGCTAAAATAAACTGTCATCTCACAAAACTAAGACTCTAAAATAGGCTGAAATCTTTAGAAAGCTGGTTCTGGTAGAGTTAAAAATGTGCTTTACTACCAAGGAGATATTTTCCCCCATTTTATTTTTTTTTATTTATATTTTCTAATGCTTTCTAAGGCCACACATGCAGCATATGGAAGTTCCCATACTAGGGTTGTATAGGAGCTATAGCTGCCGGCCTACTGCACAGCCACAGCAACGCCGGATACTTAACCCAGTGAAAGGGCCAGGAATCGAACCCGAACCTGCATCCTCATGGATACTAGTCAGTTCGTTACTGCTGAGCCACAAATAAGAACTCCTTTTCCCCCACCCTAGATCCTACTTTTCACAAAGTGGATGCTTCCCTTCATTGAGTTAACTAATTTAAAGGGGGTTCACCTTCTTAATTCTGAAAAACCCATGGTGAGTCAAGCTACAACTAAATTCTAAATTTTGGTTTAGTGTATTACGTCGAGTCTTTGAAGTAAACCATTAAAGCACCCCTTCTCTTGGCTTACCTGCCCTTTTTTCTACTTCTGATGAAGGGTTCATGTGCACAAAGGCACACATATACATTCATAGGAGACTGAACTTACTAACATCTTCCAGCTAAAAACTAATTCTAGGAGTGCCCATTGTGGCACAGCAGCTTAGGAACCTGGCTAGTATCCATGAGGATGTGGGTATGAACCCTGGACTTGCTCGGTGGGTTAAGGAAAGGATTCGGCTTGCTATGAGTTATGATGTAGATCACAGACATGGCTTGGATCCATGTTGCTATGGCTGTGGCATAGGCATAGGCCTGCAGCTGCAGCTCTGACTCAACCCCTAGCCAGGGAACTTCCATATGCTGCAGGTGCAACCCTAAAAATAAATAAACAAAAATTAATTCTAACAACATCCTGTTTCAAAAAATGCATGGCTATGAATGTTGGACATTAAAGTTGAACACAGCACAGAGAAAGGTAAACAGATCAAATTAGGAAAAGTATAACTATGTTCAAAGTTGATACTGCCATACTTTGGTGTCAAATATCTGACCAGATACTTGCAAATCAGTCTCCTCAACAAACACACACACAATACTGAGTTTAATGAAAATGGCTGGATTAATCTGAAAAGTTTCATATCACAATTAAAAGCCAAGTTTCTAAAGAGTGGATAGAACCTGGGCAATATAAAAGACATATATGGAAAAATAAAACACCATTTCCTTTCTTTAGGAAAAAGTCTCATGTAGACTTTTTCCTAAAGAAAGGAAAAAGTCTACATGAGAGCAGGAAAGCAGGTTTGCCTAGTCAGAATCGAGGGTGCAGGTGGAAATACAAAAAGAAAATAAAGAATAACATTCTTATGTTCATATAGCACATTTCTGTTTACAAAGAAGCCTTTCAAAAATTATTTCATTGAAAAGAGCAGGTATATTCATTAGGCAATTCATTAATTTGACATACAATACAGAGAGCATCTTTGGCATCAGACTTGGACTTGAATCCATATTCTGCCACTTACTAGCTAAGTGACTTTCAGCAAATTATTTGCTCAGTTTCCTCATCAATACAGATAATGCTTACTCACGGGACTGTTGAGAGGAGTGTATCAGATAACGTATATAAAGTGCTTGGTACAGGAGTTTCCGTAGTGGCTCAGTAGTTAACGAATCCGGCTAGGAATCATGAGGTTGCGGGTTTGATCCCTGGCCTTGCTCAGTGGGTTAAGGATTCGACATTGCCATGAGCTGTAGTGAAGGTCGCAGACGTGGCTCGGATCCTGCGTGGCTGTGGCATAGGCCAGCGGCTACAGCTCTGATTAGACCCCTAGCCTGGGAACCTCCATATGACGCAAGTGCGACCCCTAGAAACGGCAAAAAAAACAAAAAAAAATTAAAAAAAAAATAAAGTGCTTGGTACATAATTCCATCTCTTCACCTTACTAATATTGCTAAGTGCCTAGTATTTTTTTAGATTCTGTGCTAGGTCCATCTGGGGACACTAAGGTGAATGAATATGACTTTGGCTCTGCTTCTAAGGAGATCAGGGATGAAGAAAGGGAGTTCAGTGATGACTTCACAGAAGAGATATTTTCAACGTGTCTTTTTTTCCCTTTAAAATATCAGGAATAACAAAACAAATAAAATATCAGGAATAAATATCAGACAAAAAATGAAGATATAGATAAGCAAGTGTAAAAATAAACAACAAATCAGTAGAACAGCAAGAGAAATGTTAAAATGTTGAAGTAGGGATATATATGTGTATGTATGTGTGTATGGGTAAGTTAAGGTGGTTATTTTATGCATACATGTATAAATACATATTTAAAATAAAAATGACATGCTACTCAGAGAAGGTAAATTCATAGTCAGAAAGTAGGACAGGTTTACAAAGGGTAGGAGAAAGGGGAATGAGAAAACATTGTTTACTGGGTACAGAGTTTCCGCTTGGTATTACGAAAAAGTTGAGGAAATGGAGAGTGGTAATAGTTACACACAACACTGTGAGTGTATTTAATGTCACTGAATTGTACACTTAAAATGGTTAAAACAGTAAATATTGCGTATGTTTTACCATATTTTTTTTTTGTCTTTTTGCTTTATCTAGGGCCGCACCCGTGGCATGTGGAGGTTCCCAGACTAGGGGTCTAACAGGAGCTGTAGCTGCCAGCCTTCGCCACAGCCACAGCAACGCAGGATCCGAGCCGCGTCTGCAATCTACACCACAGCTCAAGGCAACACGGGATCCTTAACCCACTGAGCAAGGCCAGGGATTGAACCCGCCACCTCATTGTTCTTAGTCGGATTCGTTAACCACTGAGCCACGACGGGAACTCCCATATTTTTTTATTTTTTTGTCTTTTTAGGGCCACACTCACAATACATGGAAGTTCCCAGGGTAGGGGCTGAATTGAAGCTATAGCTGCCAGCCTACCCCACAGCCACAGCAACGTGGGATCCGAGCCTTGTCAGCAACCTACACCACAGCTCACAGCAACGCCGGTTCCTTAACCCACTTAGCGAGGCCAGGGATCGAAACTGCGTCCTCATGGATGCTAGTCAGATTTGTTTCCATTGAGCCACAACGGGAACTCCCATATTTTTTTTTTTTTAAGGTTTTTGTGGAGTTCCCGTTGTGGCTCAGTGGTTAACGAATCCGACTAGGAACCATGAGGTTGCGGATTCGATCCCTGGCCTTGCTCAGTGGGCTAAGGATCTGGCGTTGCCATGAGCTGTAGTGTAGGTTGCAGACGCAGCTCGGATCCTGCATTGCTGTGGCTGTGGCGTAGGCTGGCAGCTACAGCTCCGATTAGACCCCTAGCCTGGGAACCTCCACATGCCGCGAGTGCGGCCCTAGAAAAGACAAAAAAAAAAAAAAAAAAGACTTTTGCCCAGAACAGAAATGATTGGGAACTGAATGGAGAAATAAAGGAGGGGAAATTTTTGAGAACTACCAAGAACTAGACAACACACTTGGTAATTGCCTGAATGAAGGGGTGAGAAAAAAAATAACTCTCGGGTTCCTGGGTAGAAAGGAGTGATAATTATCAGTTTCCTTTTACAGATAAGGACACAAAGGCCTGGAAACACAAAGTAATTTGTCCCAAGTCATAGTGTGTTAAAAGCAGAATTAGAATTTAAGCGCTAGAGTCCTGACTCAAATTCTGTACTCTTTCAACTATAATACATCAAGAAAGAATATTATCTTACATTTATATAGCACTCCATGATTTACAGAGTGTTTTTGCATATATTATTTCACTTGATACTCATAATAACCTATATGTTGGACAAGGGAAGATATTTTACTGATGAGTACACTTAAGTAGAGTGAGAAAAATGATGCAACTTCTTAAAATCTTCAGACAAAGATCTGCTGGATTTTAGGAGAGACCTATGGTGGAAAGTGAGATTCAAGTGATGAACTTGGAATTACCACAGCTGCTGCATGTGGTAAATATTGAGAGAAGAAAGGAAGTAAAAATAGAAGTAATCTGGGTAGGTTTCAGACGACCATATTGCATAACTCCATGTCATCACAATTTCTACAGATAACAATATGACTACTGACCCCTGAAGTTGCGTAAGACAGCTGTCCTAGATGAAATAAAGTAGGAGTCTCCAACCTGCAGATCAGGATCTACTGGTAGATCTAGAAGCCTTGCCTCATGGAGCTGCACCCTGGCTCCCAATGATATCTTCTCTCTGCTGCATCCCCTTTCTGCCACATGTCCCAGCAACATCCCCAGAGTGAAGGGGACAACTGCACTACTCAGGGACTACAATATCTATATCTGTCCTGATTGCATAACTCAGATTAAAAGAAGCTCTTCTGGATAACAAGGTTGGAGATCACCATAATAAAGGATTGGGAGGAGAGAAAGATGGTCCTGTGTGATCATTTTTATTTGTCTGGTGAGGGAAAAAAATTCTAGAAAGTGCCAGGATAATACTGTTAAACCTTCTTAGAACACTTTCATACTTAACTTAAATCTAAAGATAATAAGAGAGAAAAGGCAGGTCATAACAGGCATTCATTTGGTAATCCACTCATACCTTAGACCATGTTATGAGAATACTAATCTAGATTACAAACAAAACTTACTATATAAGCTTTTGACCAAGTTGTGTTTAAGTACAACACAAAACTAGAAACACAAATGGTCTAGGCAGATGCTTCACATAGGAGATAATTGAAAACTGACGGAGAGGTTTCCAATGTAGAATAGAACCTAAAACAAACCACTGGTAGTCCTCAATTGGCCAAGCAAAGCAACTGCAGTTAAGTTTCTCTTCCTCATGTTTGGACAAAGGAAGTACACTATTCTTAAGAAACACAGTTGGTTGTCATGGTCCTCTGCTAGTACAGTCACAAGCTGGGCCGATGAGCCCTGAGGGAACTCAAGAAAGAAACAAAGAAGAATGGCCCAGAGCTGAGGTGCATATCAAAGGAGTGATTCCAGTAAGCCTAGACCTTTCCATCTTCCCACAGAAAATGGTTTCCTGTAAATCTGATTATCTATAAATCTTTTGTTCCTACTACCTTCCCTTTCTTGCAAAAACTCTTATATCTCCACTTTCCCCCAGCCTCCTCAGAGCCATCTCTCAGGACTACCTGAGATGCTGTCTCACAGGCTTAAATCCTAATTTCACCCCCAAAAAAACTGAACTCTCAACTTCAAAAAAAAGGAAAAGAAAAAAAAAAGAAACACAACTGAAAAAGGCTAGGCAAATATATTCTATTTTGCTTGAAGACATCTCTGATGGCAATTCACCAACCATCAGAGATATATTTCTTTCTCTTTCCTTGCCTAACCTCCTTCTACTTCTCTTGACTTCCCCTTAGAATTCCCACTGTCACTTCATGCGCACATTGCTCTTCTAGTGCTACTTGGTGCTACTGGGGCTACTGACCCCAGCTGCTCTGTATAAATATCATTTTATTGCCTATATAGTTGCATCACTAAGAAAACTTAATACAAAACTCTAAACTCAGGAAACAAATTAGAATGTAGATGGAATCAAATCAAAGTAGTATGACTCCAAAGCCCATGCTCCTAACCCTCTCCAAAACAGTGTATGCAAAGGCATTTACCACAGATTAAATAGCTGTTCAAAGTATTCAAAAGATGAGTGTATTGGAAAAACCCTGTCTTCCCTCTTGTGTTTCTCCTTTACTCTCATACTACCACACTCACACCACTTCTGACACCAGACATGTGGAGGGTTTCCACCATCAAACAATTCTCTGAAACCAGCTAGGTGTCCTATGATTTAACTCAATTCTGACACTATCTTCATGGAGATAGGGTCAGAGCCCAGAGGTTAAGGACTCAGTCCCTTAAGACTCTTCCCTTCCCAATTCCCAGACTTAGATAGCTGTTCAAAGCATTACAAAAAACAGCCCATATCTATCACTTTCAATACCCCTGCTCAACATAAAGTATCTGCTACAATCAAGCAAGTGCCCTCACTGCCAGTTCATGCTTGCCATTCCTTTCTAACAGTTTGATAGGTCTGTCCCCTCACCTAAAATGCTCTCTTCCAGACATTTAAATCCTATCACCTCACTGGGTCTGTAAAGTCTACAAAATCAGGACCATATCTCTTGCGTTCACTATCATATCCCCAGCACCCTGCACATGGTAGCTACTCAAAATAATTGTTAAGTAAATGCACAGTAAACAGACTTGTGGCTGTCAAGGGGAAGTGGAGGGAGTGGAATGGACTAGGAGTTTGGGGTTAGTAGATGCAAACTATTACATTTAGAATGGATAAGCAGGAAGTCCCCTTGTGGCACAATGGGTTAATGCTCCCACATTGCCATAGTTGTGGTGCTGGTTCATTCCCTGGACCAGGACTTTCACATCCCACGGGTACAGCCAAACAGAAAAAAAATGTTTAAATGAATTAATTAATAAAATAAAATTAGAAAAACAGCTTTGAAAAAAAGAATGGATAAGCAATGAGGTCCTACTGTACAGCACAAGGAACTATACCCATTCTCTTGGGATAGACCATGAAGGAAGTTAATATAAGAAAAGGAATATATATATATATATATATATATATATATATATATACACACACACACGTGTGTGTGTGTGTGTGTGTGTGTGTGTGTGTGTGTGACTGGGTGACTTCGCCGTACAGTAGACATTGGCACAACACTGTAAATCAATTATACTTTAATAAAAAAACATAAAAAAGAAATAACTTACAATGTTGAATCAAAAAGTGAAAAAAGGGAGTTCCCACTGTGATTCAGCAGGTTACAAACCTGAATAGTACCCATGAGGATGCGGGTTCGGTCCCTGGCCTTGCTCAGTGAGTTAAGGATCCAGTGTTGCTGTGGCTATGGCATAGGGCAGCAGCTGCAACTCAACCCCTAGCCTGGGAACAGGTGTGGCCATAAAAAAAAAAGTTACAGAGTAAATTAATCTAAATACCACCCCCTCCATGAAAAACATGTCAAAAACTCATGTTCACTTTCTTTTTGAATTTTGAATACCCTTGGAATCAGCATCATAATTTAATATCTAAGTTCTCTGTAATTTTTTGGAATTAGACTTTTTTTTTTAAATTTTATGGGAGCACCTGCAACATATGGAAGTTCCTGGGCTAGGGACTAAATCTGAGCCACAGCTACAGCAAGGCCAGATCCTTTATTTTGCTGCACTGGGCCAAGGATCGAACCCACACCTCCTCAGTGACCTGAGCCACTGCAGTCGGATTCTTAACCCACCGCACCAGGGCAGGAACTCCTAGATTTCCTTCTTAACTAGACATTGTATACATGCTTTGGGCTTCATGCTTTTCTGTATATCTCACAGGGCCTACGTAAACACTAGATGTACAAATACACAGTAATATTTATTAATTGGAGTACTGATGTTATTTATAAAATTTCAATTTCTACACAACGTTGTAAGAATGCAGCTATCCTATAGCAGACATGCATAAAGCTTTTTCCATTGCCTATATTTTATATTTCAGAAATCATTCAGTAGAAGTATAGTTCAGCACTTGGCAATTAGAGAAATCTGGAAAATCCGAAAGGCCTACAAAGGCAACCACACTCAGTACTTTGTAAAATGTATAAGGGAAAAAATTCTGAAAAATATATATATGTATATAGCTGAATTGCTGTGCTGTATGCCTGAAAATAACACAACACTGTAAATCTACTATACGCCAATAAAAAATTAATTTAATTAAATTTTACAAAAAGAAAATCCCAATGGCTCAAAGTCTGTGGCTCATTAATGGCATAAAACAGACTGTTATGAATTTTTCTTGGTGGAGAAGTAGAATGAGTACAGCAGGGAGATGTGACTTGCTCACTGCCATAATGAGTTTAAGATGCCGTGTTAGCATACTAGAGGTATACTGTAGGCTACTGTGCTCTCCCAGTCTGAGTTTCCCATTTTCTGTGGTATAATTTTAAAATAATAAATTTTAAATATTAAAAAATTAATATTTTTAATAAAATTAAAAATAATGGAGGAGTTCCCGTCGTGGCTCAGTGGTTAACGAATCCGACTAGAAACCACGAGGTTGCGGGTTCGATCCCTGGCTCGCACAGTGGGTTAAGGATCCGGCATTGCTGTGAGCTATGGTGTAGGTCACAGATGCTGCTCAGATCTGTGCATAGGCCCACAGCTGTGCTATGGCTGTGGCATAGGCCCACAGCTGTAACTTTGATTTGACCCCTAGCCAAGGAACCTCCATATGCCACGGGTGTGGCTCTTTTAGCAAAAAACTAAAAATAAAAATAAAAATAAATTAAATAGTGGAGTTTTCTTGTGGTGCAGCTGGTTAATGATCCAGTGTTGTCACTGCAGTGGCCTGGGTGACTGCTGTGGCACAGGTTTGATCCCTGACCCAGGAATTTCCACATGCCAAAGATACAGCCAAAAGAAAAATTGAATATTGCTTTCAAGTACTGAATGATTAATATGTTGTTCCTGTAGTCTATTAAATTTATAGTACACTAAAACTATAATTTATAATTTTAATATATAGGTT
Source organism: Catagonus wagneri (assembly GCA_004024745.2). NCBI lineage: Eukaryota > Metazoa > Chordata > Mammalia > Artiodactyla > Tayassuidae > Catagonus > Catagonus wagneri. The sequence goes on from PVHT020000026.1 coordinate 3,720,797, forward strand.
GCTAAAAATACTTTTATGGTAAATATATTAAAACAATAATAGTAACTAAACTTTATTGCGTGTTGATTACCTGCTCTTAAGGATTTACATGTATTTTTTCTTCTTTTTGGCCACAACCACAGCACATGGAAGTTCCTGAGCCAGAAACTAAACCTGCGCTACAGTTGCAACCTGCACCACAGCTGTGGCAACGTGGGACCCTTAACCCACTGCACCACATGGGAACTTCTCAGGCTTTACATGTATTAATTCATTGACAATCTTACCATTACTGCTGCCATTTTAGAAACTTGAAAGAACTGAGGCACAAAAAGTAAGGGACCTTCCCAGGGTCATACAAACAGTAAACAGATTCCAACCCAAGCAGCCTGAGCCAGAGGCCCTACTCTTAACCTTATATTATACTGCATCCCCAAACAACAGACTACAATACAATGGTGAACTTAAAATACCTTGAAATTATCAAGAGAATAATATCCAACAGCCCAGAAAACGTAACCAGCAATTCCTAATTTATGCTTATTAACTTTTATTATATGTTCTCTTAGTAGAGTTTAAATTCTAAACATGTTATAAATATCAAAGTCTGGCCAAGTTCAAAGATATGTTTACTCTAAGGATGAAAAAAACACATAGACCATTTCTTTTTTCTTCCTGGGAGACTCAGAATACAAAAAAAGTTAAGACAAACACCATTTTAAACATTAGGTCACTTTGCATATATATATTTTTTTAATTTTTTGGCCACAGTCAGATCCGAGATCCAACCAGAACCACAATTGCGACCTAACCGCAGCTGTGGCAACCCTGGATCCTTAACCCACTGTGCAGGGCTGGGGATCGAACCTGTGTCCGAGCACTCCCAAGATGCTGCTGATCCCATTGTTCTAGAGCAGGAACTCCTAGCATATATTTAAATAACGTAACTAGCTAAAAACAAAACTATTAGTCTTTACCTTTTTTTTTGTCTTTTGTCTTTTTAGGGCCGTACCTGCAGATATGGAGGTTACCAGGCTAGGGGTCTAATTGGAGCTGCAGCTGCTGGCCTACACCACAGCAACACCAGATCCGAGCCACGTCTGCGACCTACACCACAGCTCGCAGCAACACCAGATCCTTAACTCACCGAGAGAGGCCACGGATGGAACCTGTAGCCTCACGGTTCCTAGTCGGATTCATTTCTGCTGTGTCACAATGTGAACTCCTATTAGTCTTTACTTTTGAATTTCGCTTGAAAGTACCAAGGAAATTTTGGATTATCAGTACTTTAATTTTTAATAATCAATTTGTTCACTCACACTTTCAAATAAGATAAACCAGCATTTTTTTTACTCCCTCTTTAGGACAAATAAGAAACTTAATTCCAATAGACCTAACTTTGGAGTTCCCGTCATGGTGCAGTGGAAACGAATCCGACTAGGAACCATGAGGTTGTTGGGTTCTATCCCTGGCCTCACTCAGTGGGTTAAGGATCCAGCATTGCCATGAGCTGTGGTGTAGGTCACAGACATGGCTTCGATCTGGTGTTGCCATGGCTCTGGCGTAGGCCAGCAGCTACAGCTCTGATAAGACCCCTAGCCTGGGAACCTCCATACGCTGCAGGTATGGCCCTAAAAAGACAAAAAATAAATAAATAAATAAAAACACAGTTCTTTTATGTTAGTTAAGAACATAGGTTCTGGAGCCAGACTGACTGGCTTTAAATCTCCATTTAGTCACTTACTAGGTCTAGGAATAAAATTTGGCCCTATAAAAGAATATATCAACTCTTACCAAAGTGCAAACAACAGACAAAGTACCAGATTTATTTTTTCACATTAGACAGAGGAATGTTCTGATATCCTTTACTTATGTGCACACCCCCAAAATGTAAAAGATTCAAAATCTCATGACTTACCACTTGCCCTAAAGTTAAGAGACAGGAATTCACTGGTTATTTTTGTAATAAACACAGTGGACAAACTCTTAGGCAATCTTTTTTTAATTGAAGTAGAGTCAATATACAATATTATATGTATCAAGTGTTACAACATAGTAATTCACAATTTTTAAAGGTTATATTCCCTTACAGTTATTATCAAATACTGGATATATTCCCTGAGTTGTACAATATATCCTTGTAGCTTATTTACTTCATATGTAGTAGTTTGTACCTCTTAACCTCATCCCAACTTGTTCCCCCCCTTCCCTCTCCTCACTGGTTATCACTAGTTTCTTCTCTATAGCTGTGAGTCTGCTTGGGTTTTGTGATATTCACTAGTTTCTTGTATTTTTTAGATTCTATATGTAAGTGACATCATACAGTTATTTGTCTTTCTCTTGTCTAACTTACTTCACTTAGCACAATACCCTCCAAGTCTATCCATGCTGTTGTGAATGGCAAAATTTCATTCTTTTTTATTGCTGAGTAGCATTCAATTACATACATATATAATGTATTATATATATATATATATCCATATATATATATATATATATATATATATATACACATACATATATATATATCACAGCTATCTTATCCATTCATCTGTTGATGGACACAGGTTTCCTATATATCTTGGCAAGTGTAAACAGTACTGCTGCTATACTGCAGTGCATTATATATTTGAATATATATTGTAGTGCATTATATATTTGAATTAGTGTTCCTATTTTTTCAGCTATATACCCAGGACTGGAAGTGCTGGGTCATATGGTAGTTCTATTTTTAGTTTTTTGGGAAACCTCCATACTGTTCTCCACAGTGACTGCACGAATTTACATTTCCACCAACAGCCTAGGAGGGTTCCCTTTTCTCCACAGCTTCATTATGCTATCTTAATCATACCCTGATACTCAAGGTCAAATAATCATCTATTCCTTTATCCATCATCATACAGTGAATTTAAAGCTTTAAAACCATCTGAAGGCTAAGGTTTTTATTACTAAAATTAATCCTGTTATCACTTAAGAAACAGATGAGCAAGATAAAATACTTTGCTTTAGAAGAACAATACTTAATGACTCATGATTCCAATCTGATTGCCAATACATAAAAATGTACTTATAGTTGTCATTAGAAATTAATACCAAGATATGGTGGCTATAAATCCAAGCTAAAAACGATACTCAGGAAGTTCCCGTTGTGGCTCGGCGGTTAATGAACCTGACCAGTAACCATGAGGCCAGTGCCTCGGCTCTCATTGGACCCCTAGCCTGGAAACCTCCCTATGCCGTGGGTGTGGCCCTAAAAAAACAGAAGACAAATAAATAAATAAATACATAAATAAACATAAATAAATAAATAAAAACAATACTTAGAATTATCAATGAAATAGGATAGTAAAATAAGAGAAAACTTTTTTGGCCAAAATGAAATTAGCTTGTATACACATAACTTAATATTAATATTAGCGTTTTAACAACATACTTATCAATAACCAACACAATATACTTTGTTTTAATTTAACACTATTAGATCAATGATTAACTCAATAATTCAACTAGAATCCTTACAGCAAATAATTTTATCACCAAAAAAATTAGACATTTTTTTTCCCAACCATCAAGAAAGGAAATTATGGAGTTCCCTTTGTGGCTCAGTGGTTAACGAATCCGACTAAGAACCATGAGGTTGCGGGTTCGATCCCTGGCCTCGCTCAGTGGGTTAAGGATCCGGCGTTGCCGTGAGCTGGGGTGTAGGTCCCAGACGCGGCTCGGATCCCGCGTTGCTGTGGCTGTGGCGAAGGCCGGCGGCTACAGCTCCTGTTAGACCCCTAGCCTGGGAACCTCCATATGCCATGGGTGCGGCTCTACATACAGGCAAAAAGACAAAAAAAAAAAAAAAAAAAAAAAAAGAAAGGAAATTATACTTGGAACTCTTTAACAACTAAGCTCTCTAAGTTTCTGTTGGCTCAAGGATCAACTCTTAAGTATTCTCATGACTCAAGAGATGAGCCACAAATTTATCCTAAATAGTCCTGAGAACTTTGTTTAGCAGATTCTCCACTGTGGAATTCTTCCTCTCTGTTCACAGTTTTTCAGGTCTTAACAGAAGCCATCTTAATGCCCTCCTCTCCTGAGTGACAGGTAGCACATTTCAAATGAGCACTCAAGAGATCAGAAATCATTTTCTCCACAATTCCAAGAAATACACAATGCTCTACAAACTCAGATGGGAGTAAGGGAAGGAAGTAATTCCAGTATTATTCCCTCCCTATATACTTCAGTTGGGGCAGCAAATACACAACCACAACCAGGAGCAATTACAACAGCATAAAACAAAACACTTTAATATTTTACAAACAAAAGCTACTAAGGCAAATTGTCAGGCTAAAACAACCTCCTTAAAATACGGAATAACCCATTTATTCCAATTGGTAAAATGTTAAAACGCACTCCTGATTACAGGTCTGGAAAACTGGCTTTCTAGACTAGGGAATTATAAAGTAAAAACAGGTAAAAATAAAATTAAATCCTTCAGTCATAGCTGTGTAATTATAAATATGGACAGAAAACATGGGACCAAATGTAGCTAATCGGTTCATTTTACCCTCATTTCCTTCAAGGAGGGAAGTATGTGTGAAAATTGATGTAATCGACCAATATCCCAAACATTTGGGCACACAAAGATACGGATATCAATTTTCTAATAGTGCTGGAGAAATTAGAAACGTATTTTATGAAACCAGGAATATCATACCTTTTCACTTTAATGAAACACATTCTTAAAGTAGTGGGACACTATTCTTGCCATACTAACTCAGCAAGTACGTTATATCATGTTAAACCAGCCTGAAGATTGAGGTTGTTTTTTTTTTTTTGTCTTTTTATGGCCCCTCCCGGGGCATATGGAGGTTCCCAGGCTAGGGGTCAAATCGGAGCTGTAGCCGCTGGCCTACACCACAGTAACAGCGACACAGTATCTGAACCTCATCTGTGACTTACACCACAGCTCACTGCACCATCAGATCCTTAATCCACCAAGCAAGGCCAGGGATTGAACCTGCATCCTCATGGATACTAGTTACGTTCGTTAACTGCTGAGCCACAAAAGGAACTCCCTCATGGTGATTTATGTCCTAAGAAAGATTTCTGTTTAAAAACAAAACTCTGTAAACCCTTTAAAAGCTGTAGCTTTTACTTCCCTTTAACAAAGATGAGTAGAAGGAATTTTGAAACAAAACTTCCAAATATTATTCTCATTTAGGCCAGTGCCTGAATTACTTCAGAAAAATTTCTTCCCACAATTTACTTTTCCAACTGGCAAAAGAAAGTTATTTCCACTCACTGGGATGTCAAAAGTCTTGATTAAAGTTTGTCAAGTATTAGCAAAAAAAAAAAAAAAAAAAAAAAATTTGGAGTTCCCATTGTGGCTCAGCAGTAAGGAACCCGAATGGCCTCACTCGGTGGGTTAAGAATCCGGTGTTGCTATGAGCTGCTGTGTAGGTTGCACACAGATGCAGCTCGGATCTGGAATTGCTGTGGTTGTGGTGTAGGCTGGCAGCTGCAGCTCCGATTCCACCCCTAGCCTGGGAATTTCCATATGCCAAGGGTGCCGCCCTAAGAAGAAAATAAAAAAATAAATAAATAAAGTTTGCCACGTATTTTTAAACATATAGATAAAAGCAATTATAACGAGGAATTTTTAAAAAGGACTGTGTTGCCTTGGATCCCTCAAAGAAGTAAAAGTTGTGGTAAGTTGGGGTTATTTTTGCCTGCTCTCATTTTCAAACACTTTTTACTGCTTCTGCATTTTTCAAAGAAAAACAGCCTCCTGCATTAGAGACCAGAGGTGTTAACCTATCCTTTGGAGGGATAGTGTTTAATCTAGCCCTAATTAAAGGCCAAAAATCAAGATCTTTCTAAGACTATGATCGAAAAAGAACAGTTTCTATCAGGTTAAGAACACCAGTAGAGGAATTCCTATCGTGGCACAGTGGAAATGAATTCAACTAGGAACCATGAGGTTGCAGGCTCGATCAGTGGCCTTGCTCAGTGGGTTAAGGACCCAGCATTGCCGTGAGCTGTGGTGTAGGTCGCAGACGCGGCTTCGATCCCCAGTTGCTGTGGCATAGGCCAGGCCGGCGGCTACAGCTCCAATTCGACCCCTATCTGGGAACTTCCAAATGCCACGGGTGCGGCCCTAAAAAGCCAAAAAAAAAAAAAAAAAAGAACACCAGTAGAGAAATCATTTTGGAGGAGAAAAGGAAATGCAGAAATTCCTTGGGGAAAAACTGGAGCACCTTCTGACTTCAGACAATGTTGTTATTCATTCCCAGCAATTTAAAAAAAGATTTCAAATTATATTAAGACATGACAATCAGAATTAAAATACAACAAGATGTATTTTTTTTTACATTTGAGTTTACATCAGAATGAAATCTCATACATTAACAGCGCTTATGTCACTTCATTTTTGTAATATATATATAAACTTTTTTTATCAGTTGGAGTGTAGCTGGATATACCTGTAAGCTTACTAGTTTTGAATTCTATATTTTTTTATTTTAATCAGTGACATCTTGGAAGATATGGCTGTGTTAGAGATGCTGATGTACAGTGTATTTTTGGATGCATCTTTCCAGGTCCCCTAATCATTGCTCACATTATCTTACCTACCTGGGCTACCCTCCCCTACTTTTATTCCTGTAAAGTTTGATGCTATTTATTTCTCAAGGCCCAGCTCAAAAGCTCCCTTCCCTACACTCTCATTTCTGTTTCTTTCTATAATTTCTAATATACAATGTTATGGGGATTAAAAGGGTGTATCTGTCTTTCCTACCACGTTGTGAGACCTTCCAGCACAAAAAAGAAAAAACCCTATCATGGCTGTAGAAATAAGGAAGTTTCAAAGATTAAAAAAAAAAAAAAACTGGGAAGTTCCCATTGTGGCGCAGTGGAAACGAATCTGACTAGCATCCATGAGGATGCGGGTTCGACCTCTGGCCTCCCTCAGTGGGTTAAAGGATCCGGTGTTGCCGTGAGCTGTGGTGTAGGTTGCAGATGCGGCTCCCATCCCGCATTCCTGTTGCCGAAGGTGTAGGCCGACAGCTGCAGCTCTGATTCGACGCCTAGCCTGGGAACGTCCATATGACCCGGGTTCAATCTTAAAAAGCCCCCGCAAAAAAATGAAAAAAATCTGGAGTTCCTGCTGAGGATTAAGGATCCAACATTGTCTCTTGAGGTGGCATAGGTTCCATCCCCACCTAGGAACTTCCATATGCCAGGTGCAGCCAAAAATAAAATAAAATCTCAGTTCAAAATACCCCTTCAAAAGGATGAGATAAGCAATCTAGCTATCAATCAGTGGCGCTGCTAGAATCCATTGTCTTCATAACACTGAACTCAACTTGACTGCAAACTCTTTTTTAGGCCAGGGACTCTGTTCTATTTCTTCTATATACCCATTACCACTCCCCACACCTCAGTATCACCTAATTCAATGTTCTGCACACATTGAGTCTCAATACAAAGCCACACTGCTGCAGATAAAGAGGATGTAATTAAAATAAAGATCAGATGCTTAAAAATATTGTCTTGTGAAATGATAAAAGAGTTGCCAGTGCTTGGGATAACCCCTCAATGTCTACAATAAAAAGTTTCAAAGATAAAGATGCCACAGAATGCAACAAGGATGAAGAGTAACTTTAGAGAGAAGGGGACAGAATGAACAAAATGAAATGGAACCAAGTGTTCTCTGTTTGACTTATGCTCCCAGAGTGAGATAAGAAGCAAAATACATAATTTCTTTGCATTATTTCACTAATAATGGTGATCAGTCCATGCGACTTCCCAATACCAGACAGAGACCTTCTTGTATCTTCAATTTAATTAGGTAACATGAGCTATGGATCATTAGGGCACTTCCTCAGGAGGGTACAAGAAAGTGACAGGGGTCACAACCCAATCTCCCCTCCTCTATCCTGTCTTAAGGGAACTAAAACATGAACGTAGTAAATACCTGAATTGTGAGGCAATGAGACTTTGAAGACTCCCCGAGATTAAAATGACCTTCTCGCTACACACTCGATAGTATAGACAGACTGACAGTACGAAGCACCACTCCAGTAGAAGGCGACGACGGGAAGCTGATATAGGACTTACCTGTTTTTTCTGTCCAACGGTTAAACCTCCAAAGCTATGCAACCGGAGGGAGCGTCAAATCCACGCGCGCAGGCTCCGATCTCACACACGGAGAGAAGTCAGAGTGGCCGAGGCGGCGATGGCGACGAGTACGGCGGCGCCGTTGACCGCGACCGAGACGGTGGCGTTGGCGCCAACCCCTCCCTCTGCTTCTTTTCTTGCTCCACCCAGGGCCGGTGCCGGGCAGCAGCCTTTACCCCACCTTCCCTCGCCCCTCCCCACTTCCGGGTGAAGCCCAGGCCGGAAGCAGCCGGTGAGGCCCGGAGAGACGCGTCACGTGAAGGGAAAACGCCTAGCCTAGGTTCGAGCGTCTCCCGCCCCCTGCTGCCACTGGACTGACAAACAGCCTTGAGCGGAAGTCGTGTTTTTTGGCGCCGGCGGTCCTCTTCCCCCCCACGAAAGACGTGACAGAAAAACTCCCATGGAAACCTGTCATCTGTAGTTTCCTAACTCGAAGCAAAAGAAGTACCTTAGAGCTCCTTATAAATCATCTTCTACATAGTTAAGCTTTTCACAGCATAAAATTAAACGTGCTGATTGTGTAGCCTAACTCCAGATGTGAATGCCAGAACTATGAACTTGCCCTCTCCCCTCCATAGAAAAATAATCTTGAGTTTTTTTAATTCATAAATGATGGTTTTTATTCTTTTAAATTCATAATCTTTATGTGTGAGCTGGAGTTGGGGCAAGGATCTCACCTCACACTACCTTCACATCGCCATTCCAAGCTCTCAACCGCTTCCCCATTTATTCATGCACAACTATGATCTTCAAAACCTAGACTCCAAGGATACAAAGAATATTAGAATATCTGTCGCTCTGAGTTTAGATAGAATTGAGATGCCCAAAAATATAGCAATACAATGCAATAAATGAGCAGTATTGAAAGCATTTCAGAAAAAATTTCTGTCCCAATTTTTTTGGCCATTCCTGGGGGTATGTGGAAGTTTCCCAGCCAGGGACTGAACCCCTGCCACTGCAGCAACCTGAACAGCTGCAGTGACAATGTCAGATCCTTCTTTAACCTGCTGCTACCCAAGAGAACTCCCCAATTTATCATTTTTTTGGTCATTCTAGGCCACGCCTGCAGCATTCGGAGGTTGCCAGGCTACGGGTCTCAGCAGACCTGTAGCCGCTGGCCTACACCATAGCAACAGCAACGCCAGATCCAAGACGTGTCTGCGGCCTACACCACAGCTCATGGCATCACCAGATCCTTAACCCACTGAGCAAGGTCAGGGATTGAACCGAAGTCCTCACTGACACTAGTCAAATTCGTTTCCGCTGAGCCAGGACTGGAACTCCACCCTTCTATTTAAAAGCGCTGTTAATATAGTAGTAATTTAAAGTATTTGTACACACTGATAGAATAATTATGATTCATGTAGAAATACGAAGTTTTAAAGTGAGAGAAAGGCTCAGTGACTAAACGTGTAGAGGATGTTGCAGTTCATGACAAACTTTACATAAAAATCAGAAGGCTAGGAGTTCCCGTTGTGGCTCAGCAGGTTATGAACCCAACTAGTATGTTGGATACCTGGCCTCGCTCAATGGGTTAAGGATCTGGCGTTGCCGTGAGCTGTGGTGTAGGTCGAAGACACAGCTTAGTTCCCGAGTTGCTGTGGCTGTGGCCGTGGTCAGCAGCTGCCACCTCTGATTCAACCCCTAGCCTGGGAACTTCCATATGCCACAGGTGTGGTCCTAAAAAGCAAAAAAGAAGGGCATTTATGGAGTTCCCTTGTGGTGCAGTGGGGTAAGGATCGGGCTTTCCCTACAGTGGCTCAGGTCAATCCTCTGAGATATGTTCAGTCCCTGACTTGGGAACTTCCATATGCCATAGCGGCAACCAAAAAAAAAAAAAAAAGGGCATTTTTTTTTTAGGGCTGTGCCCTCAGCATATGAAAATTCCTGGGCCAGGGATCAAACCCAGGAGGCTAATTTGATAAACTTCACACTCTCAAAAGAGATGTTACTGGATGAATACGTTTGTGAGAGGATAAATCTCTGAGGAAAAAAAGTTGCAAAGTCAAAACTTAACTACACCTTTTTACCTCCATTCATTAGAAATTCTCAGTGCCAACTCAGTAACAAAAAGGGAAGGTCAGACTTCCTGTCGTCGCACAGCGGTTAACAAATCTGACTAGAAACCGTGAGGTTGCGTGTTCGATCCCTGGTCTTGCTCAGTGGGTTAACGATCCGGCATTACTGTGAGCTGTGGTGTAGGTCGCAGACATGTCTCGGATCTGGCGTTACTGTGGCTGTGGCCTAGGCCAGCAGCTGTAGCTCCGATTAGACCCCTAGCCTGGGAACCTTCGTATGCTGCGGGTGAGGCCCTAAAAAGCAAAAATAAAAAAAATTAAAAAGGGAGGTTGAAACTTCCTTAGACGTGTTTATTTTGCTTAATCATACCACAGGATTACATGCATTTGAATACTTTAGTCCTATTTCAACATTCTTTCTAAATATATCGTGTTCAAATTTTTTCTAATAGTGGCACTACTATGGTTACTAATCTTGTAATCCACTTAGATTGCAATGACAGTCAAACCACTCTTCCTACTTAAATCATGAAATTATCTTTGGCGCATTTAATGAAGAAACAAACATATTGCTATGAGAACATTCTTCTAGTATTTCACATAAGTAAACATTTTTTAAATGTTTGATCAAGTATAAATCCTTGTCTACATCAAGTAAATTTGGAGATTCATAAAAGTTACTTACCTGATAACTTACAGTATCAGCTAAGTGAATTTTAGAAATCTCTAATGTAGTCAATATAGATGGGTTATGCAACTGAAATTCCATTTTATGCTTGCTTGAGCACTATAACAAATCACTACATGAGTTCCAGTCGTGGTACAGCGGAAAGTAATCTGACTAGGAACCATGAGGTTGTGGGTTTGATCCCTGACTTCACTCAGTGGGTTAAGGATCCAGCGTTGCTGTGAGCTGTGGTGTAGGTTGCAGACGCAGCTCGGATCTGGCGCTGCTGTGGCTCTGACGTAGGCTGACAGCAACAGCTTGTATTAGAACCCCTAGCCTGGGAACCTCCATATGCCACAGGTGTGGCCCTAAAAAGACAAAAGGCAAAAAAAAAAAAAAAAAAAAAAAAAAAA